>BQNB010155856.1:0-15340 GCA_026074375.1 Tanacetum coccineum
GTGAGCCGGCAAGATGCAACAAACATATTTCGACCTCGGTAATTTCCTTGACCTTTTAGAAGGCTGCAACATCGGTTGTAAGGCGGCAAGATGCAACAAACTTTTATCAGTCTTGGATTATTATAACTATGTGCCTTATTTTGAAGGCCACAACATCGGTTGTGAGCCGGCAAGATGCAGCAAACTTTTATCAGCCCATAGTTTTTATTATTATTCTTTTCTCCACCCTTTAAATGATTGTCACATCGGTATGCGAGCCGACCATGATCCAGAAGTTTTATTTCGGCTTTGGTTTATTACATAATTATTATTATAGCCATATTTCAAATCCTGTGGTCAAAATAAGCTGGATACAAAAAGATAAGCTGGAACAAATGAACTCAAAATAAGCTATCTAAAATTTATAAGCTAAAATAAACAAGAGAAAAAAACTATTAAAATCTAAATCCTACTCCTAAAGCTAAAACTGATTTAATTTATATGGAAAGAGGGGGTTGAATGTGTAATTTTGATCCCATCATTGGTGTAGTTATTGGCCAATCATTGGCTGTCATACGAGCTCACACAAATCAGGAATAAATAATAGATGATCCTGCTGGTATTTAGTCGCCACGTATCATTCCTTTTCGCTTCATTCAAACGCAATCACTTATAACTGTTGGATCGTTGCATAAGACATTGAAATGAGATTTAAACTTTGCATTTTGAGAAGTTACATTGCATGCCACACGTCATCGTCTCATTTGTCCATCTAATAGATAGTGGAGCTGCACATGACTTGTTTGGATTTAATTACTCACTCACGTGAGACCTTGATTGATACAGCAGAGTTATTCATTTGTATTTACAAATTGTATTTGGGGTTGGGCCGGCCGCCCAATAAAAGATGAAGGCACTGTTAAACTCGATTTTTCGCGCTCTTTCCAATGGCATGCTCGCGGAATTTTCACGACTTCATCTTCATTTTGAATAATAATTAATCTTGACCAAATTAAGCCTGATAATTCTCGTTTTTGCACCGTTTTTAATCCTTTTTACCTGCAAGACATAAAAATACCAAAAAAAACATATTTCCAATATAATAAAGCATATTTTAGTATTTTAAGTCCAATTAATAGTGTTTTCCAGGTTATAAATGATGTGTGTTTTAGCACACATTACTGATCCTCGGGTTCCTTTGATTCTCGGGAGACCTTTCTTGAGGACGACACGAGCTTTGATTGATGTTCACGGTGAACAAATGACCCTTCAACATGATGACCAATCCGTAACATTCAAAGTTGGTGATACTAAGACATTCTCCTACAATAATATGAATCGAATAATTCGAGTCGATGTTATCGACGTAGCTTGTGAGGAGTTTGCTCAAGAAGTACTTGGATTTTTAGATATTTCCAAGAGTGGCAATCCCACCCTAACTTTGGAACTAATCCTTTCTACTTCTTCCCCCTATCTCACTCCTTTCGAGGGAGGTGACTTCATTTTGGAAGAAATCAAAGCTGTCCTTACTAGAAAAACAATTCCCCGGAATTGAAGATAGTGCGACATCGATCCAAAAGAAGACCTTCTCACCCTTGAAAGATTCTTTAATTCAAACCCAATCTTCAACCTCACCGCTCCAGAAGAACAAAAATTTAAGAACTTTAAACCTTTGCAACCTTCTAGTGATGAACTCCCTGAGCTGGGAGCTCAAAGAACATAATCACCCTCATCTTGAGTACACGTTTTGTAAGGTAACCGATTAAAATTGACGCCGTCTATAATCGCTAAAGTACCTTAAAAAGAGACATAGACCGCTCTTCTTAAGGTTCTTTAATCACTTAAGCGTGCCATAGCTGGAAGATTTTGGCTATTAAGGGAATAGATCCGAAGTTATCTTACATACTCGTTTATCTTATAACAATGTGATTACTTTTCAAAGACTTAGTGAGTTCATAGCCTCACTTTTTAATCTATTTAATGTTTCATAAACCCATGAGGGGGATACATGCTGCAAATTACGAATACAAGTGTTTTTCCAGACTATATGCTAATCTGATATACCATTAAAATTAATGTCTAAGTTACTTTATGCCAAAAGTCCCTCATTATCATGGACCATTAATCACTTACGGGTGAACGCGAATATTGTGGATAGATCTATCGGGATTGACGAATCCTGTTTGTGTTAGCCAGATAGGTAACCAAACATACTATATTTGAATTTCATAGGTATATGGCAATTACCTACACCGAGGGCCATTATCTCTATATATATATACCACATCATTTTGGGTATATATATACACTAGTCAGTTTGTGTGCCAGGAGCTTAGACCAGACTATACTACACAAGACAAGACCAAACAGACCAAACAAGACGATAACGCAGTAATACACTATTACTATGATAATTGCATTCGTTGCAATTATTCAAATAACGGGTATACAATAACGTGACCCAAGATCATAACAATACCATTTTCATAATAATTGTGTTGTACAATTATTACACTACGACTTGTATTCAAACTATTTATCAAACCTTTGAATTTCACTCAACCATTGTGTTGACTTTTTAGCATGTTTATCTCAGGTTATTAAGCAATATACGGCACGGAGTGGCATGGACTCGAAGATGGCTAAAACTTGTTATCATTCACATTGTATGTAATTAGATTTTAGGACCTGCCTTTGTAAAACTCTGATTTGAAATGAATGATAACGTATCTTTTGAACAAACGTCTCTTTTGGGTCGTTTTCTATGATTATGATTGTTGTTTCCATGAAGTAATACCTCAGATTAGCTTTCGTTGCTATATTGTAAAAATGGGGGTGTTACATCTTATCAGGCTGACTTGTTGAACTTAGGATCAGTGGGGTACTAGGGTAGGATTGCATCCATCCCTAGTGTAGGAATTTACCAAATTACCGCCTTTATCACATTAAATACTTAAAAAGCTCTGGAACTCTTTTAGAGGGGGTTAATAATCTATCCAGGTTATAAACAGGTCTTTAGGATAGTTTGGGATTAATCACTACGAACTTGGATGCCCTGCCCTCATGATCTTAGAAGAATTAAGATCGCAGAGTAAGTATAGGACAAACCTCAAATGCTAATTCATGTTTGTTGATATTAGAACCGCTAATAAAACGATATATAAACATTGCACTAGGAAACAAATCAAAGTAGTAGTAATGAATTACTAGGTTATCATGCTTTTCTCCCTGACTGTTCTCATATCATTTACTTTTAGTATTTATTTACTTGTTAAAATTCTCAAATCAATTCAAAAATCATTTTCTTGCACGATTGGGTATAAAAATGTTAATGCTGACTTCGTCCCTTCCTTGTCTATTAATTTAATAACCAAAAGCTTTTATTATTCTATAATTAAGGACAAGGACGATCATGAAGGGAAAAGTCCAGCTAGAGCTCTAATAGATATACCTGTTTTCATTGGAAAATTTTCTATTCTTACAGGTTTTATCATCATTGACAATGATGATGTAATAAGAGATGTTGCAGTAGGCATATAATTCTTCATGAATTACGTGTCATGCCAAAGGATTATGAAAAAATTCGCTCATGGGGATAAGTGCGAGCGAATGATGGATAATTGAAAGAAGAAGAAAGGAAAAAGATCTAACTTAAAGACCGGCTGAAACAAAAGTGCTTCTCGGGAGACAACCATGTCATTTTTAAATTGTTTGAATTATTTTTAATTGTTTGCACGAGTCTGTCTTCCCAGACACTCCATACGGCGTATCGAACCCCTCTGGATACGGCGTATGGATGTGTCTGGACGTTATCAGTCTGTAATTTAATTTCAGTACTTTAAAATTTTTAATTGTTTTTACAGGAACCATACGGCGTATCCTAGGGTTTGGGATACGGCGTATTGATCCCTGTACAGTTGTGTGTTTAATTGTTTTCCTGCATTGTAACCATTGTATAACCGAGATAGGAATTGCACTTTTGTCTTCTAATCTTTATGCTTAGGGGGGGGGGGTACATACCCCACCCACACACCCCCACACCTTCTTTCAAGGAAATTTGGGGGGGGGGGTGAACAAAACAACAAAGAAAGTGATATAAGAAAATAGACGATTGGGTATATCTCTGTAATAGAATGTTGGTTGAACTAGTAAAGCATTCTGTAGCATAGGTAAACACACTTTTGCTAAGAACTCAAATTGGAGAATCATCCCGAGCAACATATCAGGGGAGTTCCTCGTTCTAATTCTATTTCCCATTTTCTTTAATTGTTTTATCTATACAACGAGGACGTTGTATAATCTAAGTGGGGGGATGGAGAATTAGAACGCCTACTTGTCCTTTCTTTTACAAATAATATGCTATATGCTTAAATTATGCCAAATTAAAAAATTTTTTCTAGCATAACTTTTGTAAAAATTACTAGTTACATGACCTTGCGCACTATAACCCTTAATGCCAAATTGTGAGAATTAAGCCTATTCTGTTTCCAAACGTTTACTAAAAATTCCACAAAAATTATGAGTGTGCCGGTGATGTAGTGGACTTTAGAACTTGGCTTGGTATATCACTCGAGACCACAACGATGAGTACTATGGATTTAGATGGAGAAACATTTTTAACTGGTAAATTTCTAGGAATACACCAAAAAGCCTAAATGTTGTAAAATTAACTAACTACACTGGTTAGTTAAATCCCATGTAACCCTTTGCTTACTCTCACTTTAAGAGTAAGATCCCCTAGAAAAATCTGTTGAGCCATTCCTGTCTTTTTCACACCATATGTCTATTTCGTTACACCTTTACACAAGTCCTATCCATGCATGTGCTAAACATCTTTCGATTATCGACGCACATGTGTAGGGGGAGCATAAGTGTTAATATGATCAAAAATGTCAAGGTACCAAAAGTTTGTGTTATACACACGTATCTTGATAAATGACAAAGAATCTTTTGTTTCATGTTCGTGAAAGTGATCTTATGGAATGCTGAGGAAAGAGATGTTGTACCACCAGGGTATTCGTATGAATGCTCATGCCTGGTCTTCGGACTGCGCCCACTAGTGAAGTGGATTTCCTTACAAGTACTCGTACAAGTTTGGATTTCCCAAGGCACTTCATATCTTTCGGGATATATTTCAAAACATCATCAGAAGCATTCTGATTTAAACTTTCGTTTGTGCCCCAAACAAATTTTATAAGCACATCGAATGTTTTTCAAATCATTTTTGCCACAGGCCTTCTACGGTACTTAATTGTATTAAGAAGTAAAACGCTGAAAAAGGAATTATACGGTATAGTCAGCAGATAGTAACTGTACTGACTCACTCTTTACCATTCTATTAGTAGAAATACTTATAGTGTGTTAGTCTTCGGACATCTGGTCTAGAGAACGGCGAACATTAGGGAATCTGATACTTAGGTATTAGAGGAACTAGCTTGTCACGTGCCGGAAAACCTGTCAAGAAGGTTCTTTTAATGAATCTATCTGATCACAGGTGCAGTATTCATACTGTAATCATTGATCCTCACGGAATCAGAGGTTAATGTAACCGACCAGATTGAGTATCGTCTATACTCGGTCCCTTCAAAATATAAAACCTTTGTGTGTTCACAAAATGTTTTTCTAGAACACATTAAGTGGATTTTACATAACAAAATGTTTTTGTTGGTGACTAAATTGTTCTATCATAGCGAATGACGACTCAAAGTATCCGATGCAAGACATGCTCATATCCTTACTCACATATCTGAAGAAATCAAGAAAGTTTACATACAAAGCTTCCGCACAATCTCTGAAAATCAATGTCTTCTTCAAATGCTAAACGTTATGGAGATTAGAAGAAGATACATCATCAAAGCTTTCCAGATTCCAACAGATATGAGCATGTGAGACTAAAGATCAGCGTATGGCAAAGTCAAAGTGAAAGAAGATCACAAAGTAATTCAGAGAAGTAAAGCTTAAACAAGTCAAAGATCAAGATCAAGTCATCACATCAAGTTCTGAAGATCATGATCAAGGTGTTAAAGATTGAATTACCAAAGCACAACAAGTGAAGTACCCTATCAACAACGAGCTAAAGAGACAAGCACGAGTGAGCTTCAAACAACTTCTCATGACCTCATCTAGGGGGAGATTGTTAGGATCACATAAATGGACCCGAACAAAGAAGCTTCGGTCACTCGAAGATACAAGACAAAAGTCTAGCTCGTTTAAGCGTGTAATATTATGTATACGGGCCAAGATGTAAAAAGCCCAAAAGAAAGCCCTCAAAGGCTAATCCTTTTTAGTATAAATACTCCTAGTTTAGTCAAAATTAGGTTAGCTACTCCATATATTATTTTTCATCTTTAGGGTTTGTAGCAACTCTTGTTTCTTTCAATCAAAAGTTCTTTAATGTTTAATCTTTTGTGCTATTGATCTTGTGATTAATCTATGGAATGATCTAGGGATCCTACAATTGGTATCAGAGCCAACAAGATTGATGAATTGATTTGGTTTGTGTTTTTATTTTTTTTTTATTTCGAAAAAAAGAGGGGTTTAGATTTTTATTTGATTAATCATTTGTTTTGATTCTTGATTCATAGATGGATTATGTTTAATCTAATATCAATAAAACCATCTTGTCAGCAATCAACGATCTCGTGATTTTTTTGTTCATTTTTTTTTGGTTCGAAAAGAATAAACAAACACAAAAGGGGGTCTTGATTTTTTTTGGTTTGATTTTATTAAAAAAAAAGGAATCGAGATTTTTTTTCTTTTTGTTTAAGGTTCGAATATTAAAAAAGAGAGGGGATCTTGTTTTGGCGATTTTTTTTCTTTTGGTTCGAAACAATAATTGAAAACAAGAGGACACAAGCGTTTTGATCGAATTCGTGCAAGAAAAAGGTCTTTGTATTCGTGTTTTGTGTCCACCGAACGAGTTTCAAATTTAGTTCTAACCGATCGAGTTCAAGAAGTTGGAATCGAACGAGCGACACTCTTGTGTGGACCGAACGAGTGTTCAAGAAGTTAGAATCGAACGAGCGAAACTCTTGTGTGGACCGAACGAGTGGAAAAGAAGTTGGAATCGAACGAGCGAAACTCTTGTGTGGATCGAACGAGTGGAAAACAACGAGGATCGAACAAGCTCACACCGTTGAAGACCGATCGAGTGAAAGTTTCAAAGACCGAACTAGCAACATCGTTTGAGGATCGAACGACCAAAGTCTAGTGGGAACCGATCTAGCATTATCTAGTGGGGATCGAACGAGCTTAACTCCTCAAGGACCGAACGAGTTTAGTCTTAGAAAGCCGAATAAGAGGAATTCAAAGCAGGACCAAACGAGTGTCTACTTACTAAACCGAACAAGTGGAATCTTAGGCTAAACCGATCGAGTGTAATCTTCATCAACCGAACGAGTACTTATTTTACAACCGATAGAACCTAAATCAATTTGAGGACCGAACGAGCAAAGTCTTTTGGAACCGATCCAGCAAGAACCCTTTACAACCGAACCAGTGTACACCATTGAAGATCGAACCAGTATATTCAAAGGACAACCGAACTAGTGAAGTTTAGAAACCGAACAAGCAACTATAGTACCAACCGAACGAGCCAACCCTGTGTAAACCGAACTAGTTGCTTTACGTGTGAACCAAACTTAATAATCAAACAAAAACAAACTCAAACACAAATTAAACAAATCATCAATCACTTGCGATCAGATCATTTATAAACAAACTTATTCAATGGCAACCAATGAAGAAACAAATGCAGCAGGTACCGATACTCGTCCACCAATGTTGGTTGAAAATGATTACGAATCATGGAAGATTCGTATACACAGGTACATTCGAGGCAAACCCAATGGCAAGCTGATATGGAAATCCATCCAGAATGGACCTACACCTCACCCTATGATCACTGATCCTCCACCTACTGGTTCTACTGTTGTGCCCGCACCGAGGAAGAAACTTGATTCTGAATTCAATGAAGAGGAAAACAAACTTGAGATGGCTGATACTCAAGCTGAAATCATTCTTAGTCAAGGTCTTCCCAGACACATCTTCAACATCCTAAATCAAACAAGCACTGCAAAGGAGATTTGGGATAATGTGGAGTTGCTTATGCAAGGATCAGGTAGGACTCTTCAACAAAGGAAGGAAGATCTGTTTGATGAGTACGAACGCTTTCGTGCTATTGGAAACGAATCAATTCATGACTACTTTGTGCGTTTCCACAAGCTTGTGAATGACATGAAGATTACTCAGCTCAACATTCCAACTCATCAGATGAACACCAAGTTTGTCAATAACCTTCTGGCTTATTGAGGTAAATATGTGACTAACGTCAAGCAGAACATGGACATTTCTACCACGAGCTATGTTTAAATTTATACCCATCTCAAAGAATATGAGCCTCATGCCAAAAAGACACTCAAGAAACAGGAGCAGTCTGAAAGTATTGTTGATCCACTGGCGTATGTTGCTCACACCACATCCGTACCTGCTCTTCCATCACCCTCAACTTCAAGTTCTCATCCTACTGCTCAGTCTTCGAATGACGCATTGATGGCCACTATGACTCAGATTGCTAATCTGTTAAGTGGTTTCCAAAAGCAGTTTCCACCAACCAACAACCAGATCCGGACTTCCTCTAACTCAAGGACCCATGCTACGGTGCATGATGGTCACATTGTTACTGAACCAGTTCAGAGGAAGGCTCTAGGTAATGTTGGTAATACAGGTGCTCGAGGCAAGAAGGTGATATGTTACAACTGCAGAGGAGAAGGACATGTAGCTAGGCAGTGTCAAGAACCCAAGAGAAAGATGAACTCTCAGTACTTCAAAGAAATATGAACTCTCAATCAACCTCAGGCACTGACTACAACAAACATGTTTTAAGCCAATCATGAGGATGCGTATGACTCAGACGTGGATGAAGGCCCCAATGTTGCTGTCGCTTTCATGGCCAACTTGTCATCCACTGGTGCAACCAACAATGCAGTCAATGAGGTACACTCCAATGACAATCTACCATCAAACATGTTATCAATCAAAGGATGAAAAACCTGTTGGAACAATGCTCAAAGGGTGAAACATCAAAACTTTGCTAAACAGACTCACGCCCTATCTAAAAAGAACATGTTCCATAATAGAAGTACTAAATAAAACTGGCTTAGTATCAATTAAAAACTGAAACAAAATATTTCTAAAACAACAGTATCAGTTAATACTGCTAGACAAGTTAATACTGCTCACTCAAAAACAACAGTGAATGTTGCTAGACCAATGTCATATCTTTCTAAAACAACACATTAAACTGTTAAAAGGCCCATTCATAAGAACACAACATTTAAATACAGTAATATTAATCAAAGGGGTAAAAATCTTAATACTGCTAGGCCAAAAGCAGTGGTTAATGCTGTTAAGAGAAATAATGTTAAGGCCTCAGCTCGTTGGGTTTGGAAAACAAAGACTAATGTTTTAGACCAAGTTCTAAACACATATACAAGTGCATCAATCACCCTAAAGTTAGTTTGATTATATTGATGCATAGGCAGATCCAAGTTTTCAGTGATTGGCTTTTTGTCCTCAAAAGAAACTAAATTTTCTTATCTAATGTGCAGGGCAATTCCACAAATTGATGTATAGAATAAGGAGTGTTGAATAGAGGATACTCAAGGCACATTAACAGGGAACATGTCCTTCTTAACATACTATGAAGAGATAGATGGGGATATATGCTATTTGAGAGGTGATCGTCTCAAATTATATAACGTATAATATTAAATATAAAGAAATACACTAATAAATCCTTGAGACAAAAATTAAAAGTAAAATCTACAGAAAATATAGTACGTTAACCGGTAAGTGATCATCGGGTCGTTTATACCCCAAGAATTATGAATTGAGACCCTGTTTTAATCTGGACAATGATTTGAATGGTTTCGAAGATTTTGAATTAATTATCTATTTCTACAAATGAAAACATATAAAAACAAATAAAGAAAAGTAAACAACTAAGCAATTAACCACGAAAACGTAAACAAGATTTAAAGAAAACGCGACAATTAAACAAGTATACTAAAATTAAGATCTACGAATGCAAATTTAATTTCTAAACGTAATTAATGATAAAAGAAAATTTTCAGAAAAAGAAAATAATTTTTTTTGATTATTTTTTTATTTTTTATGATTTTTTTAGTTTTGAAACAAATTAAATGCATAAAAAATTCAAAAGTTTAAAATAAAAATCCTAGAAAATTACTAAAAGTTGCTAAACTAGTAAAGAACAAAGGGAAATTAAAAGCTAAGAAAAATCTTAAACAAATAAGCCAGGAAAAATCCTATAAGCACTCGAAGTGCTTATTCTATAATTGGGCCAAAAAGTGATTATAGTTATATTAAGTGCACCTTAGGACGTAAAAGTCCCAAGGGCGCAGATGGTGTTGGTGTGGTGTGTTGAGGTGTTGAAAGGTTGAGGTGGGTAGAGGTCAGGGGTTCGAGCCTTGCTCACCCTGACTTCCCTACTTCCCTTTTTTTTTCTTTTTGTAAAAACTTTTTAACCAAACTTAAAGAACAAGATCTTATAATAACAAATTTTATATAATAAACTTTTTGGTTAAACTAAAACAATAAGCCAGAAATTAAGCCTAAAAGTGACAAAGCATACTTAAGAGATTTTTAGCTTTTGTTTTAACTGAAAAAGCAAATAAGCTTGAATAAGCTTAAAACAAAACTAATTACGCTAAAAACACTTCAATCATAGTCTAATAAGCAAGCTGAACAACATATCATTAAATCAATAAGCCATAAGCTAAAATAAGCACTTAAGCATTTTTTTTACTCAAAATAGTTTCCAAACAGACAAAAGGGCAATTTTGAGCTTATTTTTAAGCAAGCTAAAAGAACCTTATAGACTAGTGGCTTATACCACTAGAAAGCCTATCCTACAAACTACTTTAATTAGCTCTTAAAAAGTATTTTCAAATCTATTTAAGCTATGAAAAGGCTACTTGAAAAAGCTACTTATGCAGTTACTTTATTTTTGGTTTTTTATGAAAAAAGACAAAGTACAAACTATAGGCTCAAAAACAGATAAGCTAATAAGCTAAATTCTACAAAATAAGCCCCAACAGATTTAGATTATCCTATGAACTAATTGTGCACCAAGTTTTAAAAGCTAAACCCTACTTTAGCTAGCTGAATTTTTAAACTAAAAATAGCTATAAAACCTATTTTGTTGCTGATGCATTTGACACTTTGATATCCAAAACTCAAAATCATAAGTTCAGACCTAATGACTAACTCCTACACTACTTAGACACTTAAACAAAAGCAATTTGATAAATAAAAGCAGCTAGAACAAACTTAAGCTAAAAGAGCTTATGAACCTGAGGTATTGATCACAGAATTAAAGATCCAACAATCCAACTTGATTAGAACTATATTCAACCTAAAAAGTCTACAAATCCTAACCTTATAAACCTAATTTTAAGATTCCAACTCAATTTAAAAAGCCAAATGGCTAAGAGCAGTACTAATCATAAGTTATACGCCTGAACCCAACAACCCCTTTAAAAAAAATGAAATCCCCATATTAAGTTTATAAAATTGAGAGATAATGTTTCTTAGATACCAGATATTATTAAGCTATTATAAGATCTAATAAACAGATTTTAACTACTAAATAAGCAAAAACTATAAGCTACAAGCTAATGCTATTATTTTTGGTTTTTTTAACTGTTTGATAACAAATACTTGCAAACTAAAGATCTAAACTAACAAATGACTAAATTAAGCATTAATCAACTATATTAAGCAACAATAAGCTAATCTAAACATCTATAAGCTAACATTAAGCAGAAGTGCAATTTAAAGCTTTAAAAGGGAAAATAAGAAACTTACAACAGCCTTTGCTTAAACAAGGCTATAATAAATGCTCAAGGAGCTATTCAACAAGCTCCAGCCTTATCTAGGATAAGTTGGTAAGGTCCTGGAAGCCCTTCCACAACTGGCTTCCTTTCCAAAAATAAGTTGTGGTAAATTTGAGGTGAATTTTAAATATCAATAAGCTAAGTTAAGCTTTGAGAGCTTAACTGAGTATATAACTAGCTTATTAATACTTAGAGACTTTGGCTTTAGAAGAGTATAAGAGAGCTTATTAAACCATAATGCATTTAAGTGACAAACATAAATTGACAATTGAACATCTTTGAAACTAAACTTTTATTAATGAACTGTTTACAACTTTTAGTAAGAAAATTACATCAAGTTTAAAAGATTAAGCTAAAACGATTACAATTAAACTAAAATGACTAAATAAGCTATTTTCTACCCTATAACTACACTAGATACTTAAACTGTGAGTGAAAGGATCCTTTTATAGGCCAAGAGTGAAACCTCCATGCCCTTAGACGCTCCCCCAGCTTTTGATCTTGACCCTTAATCCATAACTACTTTCAATCAATTTAATGTCGATCGTCCATTGCTCTCTACGTATGATTAGCCAATGATTGGCTTTGGGATTACCAAGCTTGCATCCCAAAACTTATTGCTTGCCGTACGATCTTCTATAAGGTTTAATTATTATTTAAGTCAAATTAATTGGTGCAGGGTGAATTGGGGAAGAGAGGTGAACAGTAAAACCAATTTTCCCGCCCAAGTTTTCTTTTTAATTGTTTCGTTTGACCCCGAGTGAATATAAGTGTTGACTTGGGCTAAAAAGGGGTTTGGGCTCATGGTTTGTTTTTGGGCTTGGTTAAGAGTTAGATGGTATTGGGTTTATATATAACTTAACGACTGTTAGTTTCTAAGTATTAAAGGACTAACGGTGTTATTGGTTTAAGGACTTTTGGTGAAAATGGTTTATCATTAAGGGCTCATTTGGAATTACTAGAATTTTGTCTTTTCAAGAGTTGACCAATGTTGACCTTTGTTGACTTTTGTTGACTAAAACCCGGCTCTTGTGTACTCTTTCCGTCCTCGTGTTCGTTTTTGCCCACATTTTGGCTCTTTTCTATGATATTTGCAATACCGTACCTAGCACATCATAAAAGACAAATACACATATACAAGCATAATATGCATTATTTTATATTTTTATGGTCATTTTTGGTATAAAACGGATATGTGATTTCTCACGTATCAAAATTCCCCAAACTAAGTGATTGTCGTGTCCTCACGCAATGTTATATGCTCAAAAACTAAATACTCCAAAACCTCCACAAACTAATCCTTTAAAAAGTAGCAAAGTCTTTTGTGAGAAGAGTTAAGAAATCACAAGTTTTAAAACACCCATTTTCCCTATTTTTCAAAGTTTTTCACTTTTATGATTTTCTGAATTTACAACTTACAACTTATTCAAGTGTGACATAATGTATTGCTTTCATTATTCATTGATAACTTTGAGGATCACGAAACAAAAAGCACAAAAAGTGTCCAAATGGATAAATTCATCGTCTCCATGACATCACATCTCCATGCCAATCTTAAAAAAACAAGATCAATTGTAAAATACAAGTTATGATGCAGAACACTAAACATAAAAGGTAAATTGTGTATTACTTTTCCTCCCTTATTCCTAATTTTGTATCTCAAGATTTTATTTAAATCATATTCCCGAAGGCTCTTTAAGACTTATTTCGATACTTATTAATTCAAAAAAAATAAGCGATACGGTTGAAGGTTCTTTAAGACTTTATCTCGATACTTATTAATTCCAAAAATTAAGTGTAACGGTTAAAACGTAATAATTAGCTCATAGCCCTTTTTAAAAGATTAAATGTCATCAAGAATGAAGTCCACATCGAGGCAACCAAAATTTGGCTTTTATTAGGCTACTTAGGTTCCATTCATGTCATATACCCTAAGGCTCTTTAAGGTACAAACAAGACAAAAAATTAAGCAACAATATCCATTCCATATACCCTTAGGCTCTTTAAGGAATGAATATAATTTCACTTATTAAATTTTACTTACCCCATATACCTTTAAGCTTTTTAAGGGATAAGCAAAATATTTATTAATGTGATACATATAGTATGTCAAGTTAAGTATTCCTGATGTATACTTATCTTAATCACAAAGGAACTAAAGAAAGCCGCTATGAACCAATTATTAACCAAAAAAACTGCACAACTCTATTTATTAAACATTTATATATAAAGGTGAAACAAGCTAATGGGAGAAAAAGTCACAATTAACACTTATGAGCTTTAAAGAAATCCAACTATTCCATATTTAGCATCTAAACTTATATTCTACTCTATCATCTCTTGTTCTTCACAATTTAAAAATTCCGAATAAAGAAATTAGTAAATACTTAGCCAAATAAATCGATATGTACATATTTAAAATCAATTATGGGAACTTGCAAAATCTTGATTTTTTCAAGCTAGACTTGCTTTTCATAGCTCCTTGTATAAAAGATTAGCAAATTTCAATTAATTTAAAGTTAAGGAGAAAGCTAAGATATAAAATCGGTCGGATCAAAATTTATTTATGTTCTCACCAACGAAATGCCTACATTCGTGTCAAAACACTTTTTATTTTTATCAACTATTTTTGAATTTTCATTATTTATTTATTTTATTTTTTTATAAAACTGAACTTTTAAATTCTTATATAAAATTTTAAATTTTTTACGGGAAAATGGGGTACGTGAAAACAACAAGCAAAAGTAGGTAAGATCATATCAAAGATATACTACCCCATATTAGAACTAAACATTGTTCTCAATGTTTCCTAGTCTAAGGCTCAAAACCTCATACTAGAACTCAAAAAGTCGAATGCATAATCCGAGCATAGAGAAAGTATCACAAAAATCTTAAGCCGTTTATTAAATATGCTAAAAGATAGATGTTAGTCGATAATAATCTAGGATATCGGATTTCCTCAAACTAATGGCAAGCAAAGGCTAGGAAGCTCGAGTGGACCGGAACAAAGCACTGAACATGAGAGTCTTCAAATTTTTTGGGTCAATCCTACAAACAACCACAAGCACAAACAACAAGAATTGGAAGAGTACAAGCCTCCTCACGTCACATTAGAAATAAGAAAAAAAAGGATAAGCATGGGGTGCCTCCCACGAAGCGCTTTGTTTTTGGTAACCGAGTTACATAGCTTGACTCGATCCCTGCATTTAGTTGTCCATGGGGATGGTTTGGAGATCCAAGACTACCTTTGATGATATGTCCCCTCCAAAGTAATGCTTCACACGATGACCATTCACCTTAAAGTTTAGACCATCGGGTTGAGACAACTCGATGGTTCCATATGGAAAAACTTGGGTGATGGTGAAAGGTCCCAACCAACAGGTTTTAAGCTTTCTCGAGAATATCTTTAGACGAGAATTGAAGAGTAAAACTCGATCACCAAC
>BQNB010155857.1:0-15340 GCA_026074375.1 Tanacetum coccineum
TAACATACAATCGTACATGGTTCTATTATTCTACATGAGGAATGTAAGATACATGCTTCAAATTTATGATGCTAAAATTTGCTTTTATAACCAAGCTATACTCTACTTGCTTCCGATTGCAGTGTTTGGTATTCAACTTTTTTTACTCCGTATTATAGACGTACAATGGGGTCGCCCTTTAATATACAAAAAAAATTACAGTAAAATCAAGTAAAAGACAGTACAAAAGAGAGTTTTTTGCAAATCAGTAGATGAGATTAGAATTAAAAGTTGCTTTCGCGCAAATTAGACAAAAATAAATGAAGTACAAACCTATTAGACATGTATATGTCAATACAATATATGTGACCACTATTTTGCTATAGAGATCAGCAGTGCGTCCAGTAATAAAACTGTCAAAACATATATCGTCAAAAATGCATCTCCTATTGGTACAATTTGTATGCCTAAACAATAGATTGTAACATACATCACTACATATACAACAGACAACGCGTTTGCAGCATCATGAGGTTAAAATTTCACGGATGCGTCAAAAAGTGTGTTGGCAATGACACTGTTTTGTGTCTTCATCAAAAGCACCTGTAAGAGTAATTGTGCAGCCAGCTGAAGATGCCGTGACTTGCATAATTTAACTGGATTTCTATAAGTAGTGATCCGAACCAAATTCCCATGTGACACGAGAACACGTGCAATAGTGAAAGATCCGCCTTGTTCAACGGCAAATTGCCACTCTTTTACGCTAATAACAAACCAGTCTTTATTTGCATGTGAAGTTGATTTAACTTCTATGTACTCTTTGCTATTATTCTCACCTTCGATAATAATATCAAATGGTAATCCCGACTCTTTAACCTCATTCACCCATTTCACAGATTTAACACCATATATTTCTGCAAAGTACTGAAATGCTACAAGTTCCCCGGTTCTGCCTGTTATCACCTGTTGTGGAGTCACTGTGCCCCAATTTAACTGATCTGTGTTGATTAAGTTTGAAGAACTCGAGTTCGGCCTATTATATCCGGTTGCTGCAGCAGATACCATACTTTTTCCATTATCCAGTTTCTCTTTCGAAGAATCCTTAACGATTCCAGAATCTGATTGGTCTTTTATGTCTTGTTCTTCTTCCAAGATCACTGAAGGAATCGTTGAGGCTGGATTTTCTTCAATAATCTGGTCAGCATCACTCTCGATTAATCCCGATTGGTCTTTTAATCCCTCCGTCACATCTCGTCTCTTATGAGGATTAGGATTACCGAATGCTTTTGTATTGACTGCATGTTCAAACCCTGGTGCAGATTTCCAGTTTACAGGTGGCCAACTTGAGTTATTAAACTTCTTTGCTGCTTTTGGCCGGTTTAAATCCTCCAATGACAGACAAGAGCTCGTGGCTGGAATATCGTTATCTTCTTCTGGTGATGGAATCGATATAGTCCACTGTGATTCATCACTTGGAAGCTTTGATAAATTCTGGTTAACTGTAATGAAGGACTCCATTTGCTCCTCTGTGGAACCAGATTCTGCCATTGTTGTTATCATGTGAAGAAAATTTGTAAGTGTAATTCGGGGATTTTTGCAACCAGAAAACAAGAAAGTTTCATGAAAAGCGAGTGTGTATCAGATTCCCGAGTTGCGTACAAGATGTTGTCTTGTAAAAGACAGCTGCACTCGCGTCGTTTAGTAGACTGAATACCAAACTTCTTAATGACATTTTTGTAGAACTTCTTCTCAAACGAGAGAGAAGTCGTAAAAATGGTATAAAACTGAACATGATACTTCTAAAATCGCCTCCCGTTGGTGACTTACTTTTTATTATAACAATAAACACAGATGATAAGTACTCAAACGAGTGCTTATCTACAGTTACAAAATAAAACTGATAGTCTCAAACGGATGCTATCACAAAGATACAAAACTCACACTTACAATCACACACTACTAAAACTATGATCAAGATGATCAAAAACTAAACATCAATAGATCTTAAACTAAAACCCAGAAACCCTTTGATGAAACTTGAGAGAGAGATGATTGTAGATGAAAACCGGAAATGGATGAGAATGAGATAATGAAACCCTAGCTCTTATCTTGAGCTTATATACAGCATAATTCCACTTTGGCCTCTGCACAATAGAAACTCACAAAACATTGTTAGACAAAAGAAAATATTTCCATTAGGCCCCTAAACCTCTATAAGCTTGACAAAAGTATTCTCAATACTTTGAACAAAAGTGAAGGGATTCCTAACCTCCTAAATAAAACAGACACCTTATCCTGGAGCATCTGCTTTTCTTCCGTAGTAAGATCCCCCAAACATAGAATATCAACATTTTTCAAATTCTTGAATTCCTTTTTTTAGCTTCTCATCATCACACCAGCATATCATACCAAAGGAATGATGCAAAGAAACCCACAGATCTTGCACTATTGGAAGTATCCACATTTCCTTTTCCTCCATTCTTTTCTTCAAGAAGTCGATATCATCTCACTGTTTTGGAAGTTAAGGGACTGTTTTTGACATTTCTAAAACTTTAGAGACTATTAGAACATATAAGGACTTAAAGTGTAATTTTGTAAAGTTGAAAGGCCAAAAGTGTACAAGTGAAAACTTAAGGGTTTAAAAATGTAAAATAGTATATATTTCATAAACCTAAGGGCTGTTTTGAAATTATGAAAAACCTAAGGGTATTTTATAAACAAAAGTGATTTTATAAACACTTAGCGTACCGGACGAATTACATTCGGATATTATACAAGTTAACCGACGACTTAATAAATAGGAATATTTATTAATAACGTTTATACGTATACTAAAACGTGTGAAATCGTATACCTTCCCAAGAGCCATCATGTGAATACAAATACATTAAACATGTACACCACCACACAAGTGATAACAGTATATATAAACTAGCAATTTTTATAGTTTATACATTGAGTCTTTAGCCTAAATTGTAGACTAAGACTGGCCGTATTTACTTAGGTATTTGACGGTGTGATTCATACTTGGATATATACTATCATTTTTAGAGGACTATTTACAAAGGTGAGTTCATAGCCCCACGTTTTACATTCATTTAAATGATTTACATCTTTGGGGGTGAGAACATGCTTTGTTTTACAAATTGGACGCAAGTGTACATTTTATACCATGATTACGTGTTTGCCTAAGTAGCGATAACCCACTGAGCCCTTTTATCATGAACTGTCAATTGCTAGATTGCGAGCGCGAATGTTATAAATTGATCTATTTGGGATTGACATCCCCGTTTGGGTGAGCAACGCTTACTGTGCCGGTTTGCCGGACGACAAACGTATACCATGTCGGATTTGGGATGTTGCGGGTTAGAACATCATTCACGGTCAAATATTGTCAATTTATTGCATTCATACATGTCGAGCTTCAGTGTCATGAGCTTAGGAAAACGTAATTACTTTTTATGATGTTTGCATCTGTTGCTAAATCATACACATGGAAATCTTGCGGTCCTACAATTTACATATATAAACCTATGAATTCACCAACTTTATGTTGACATTTTAAGCATGTTTTCTCAGGTCAATAAGGCACAAGGTGCCAAGATACATTGGGGGTCACTCTTTGGAGAGAGTCAATACTAAACATTTGGGGCGTATTACATTTTGGGACATTTGTTATAAACCGAAATCTTTACTTATGTTGTCGAACAATTTGAAGCCATGAGCTTATGTAATGAACAAGTATTTTGTTAAATCCAATGTATCATTTTAAATGACATGTTTAGTGGTCGTTCTCATATCTTGTGATATTGATCTATGAAGTAACGCCCTCGGATATTCAACATTCCGCTGCAACCCAGATTTGGGGGTGTTACAAAGTCTTTATTGAAGTTATGAAATTGTTAATATCTTTTGAAGCACGTTCTTACCAAAATAGATATGAGAACTATCAATATATTTTGTATGTTCTAAATGAGAACAATTTATTGTTGCTCAAAGTGCTGAGCATTTGGAGACTAGTCTTTTCTTACAAGAAACAAATGGGAGCATTCGTAGAGCTAGAAGAGATTCAGTAACAAAATGCATAACCTTCTAAACATACTAGCGAAGTGAACTAAGGCTGATCATGTAAATGTTAAACCAAAGCATGATGTAACTCCTATTCATAAATCCGCAAGGATACCTCAAGCACCTGAGTGATATGTTTTATATCAATGCTGAGGAATATGATTTAGAGGATCATGGTGAACCTGCTAACCATAGAGATGCATTATCGGATCTTAAATTTGATGAATGACACAAAACTATGAATACTTAAAATACTGTCGAACAAAAAAGAATCATTTTTAGAACTTGATTGATCTTTCTCCAGTCGGTTAGACATGAGTTCTTTAAAGAGAAGACTAATAAGGATAATATTGTACATATATTTAATGCATGCCTTGTGAAAGGATTTTTACTCATACTCAAGTAATTGAATGTAATTAAATGTTCCTTTCTACGTGCATTAATTACATAAAGATGATTAATTGTCATACTTGTTTTCATAAATATGAAAAATGGAATGGTATATCAGAACTCTTTCGTGAATGATTACCTTTGCGAGGATGTTGTGTAATCAAATGGGTTTATGAATTCAAATAATCTTTAGGAAGTGTACAAATTGCAAGAATTTATGTATGGATCAAAGCACGCATCTAGGAGATGAATCTTAAGTTTAATTATTAAATCAATATTTATATTTTTATTAGAGCTAAGATAGCTCATGAGTATACCTGAGAGCTAGTGAGAGCATTATGTTTGTTTATTTTTATTGAATCAAATATGTTGTTAACATATTAGAAACAACATTTCATCTAAGCTAGATTTTATCCCTTAGCTTGGAATAAAGTTTCTTATGAGCTATTTAGAAAATAAAACATACAACCTTTGGATATATGTTTATTAAAATAAACATGTGCGATTAAATAAGTCTAATACGATATGACATATCATTGAGTTAACCTCAAAGTTCTATCTCACTTGGTGAGATTAAACACATGTATCGAAACCTTGAGTCTAGCTAAAAGGTTCATCATGAATGTCATATTAGACTATTTGTATCATTTGCATGAGTGCAAGATGATTTGACAACATTGGTATCTAAGTGAAGGTCATTAGATCACTATTAAAAGAAACATTCTAATGGAACCTGTTTGGATTAGGAAATTCATTTTTAGGATTAGGGTCGTCCCTAGTAATGAAAAACCTATGAATATATGTTCTGAAAATTATGGCGCATAGTCAACAAACCTTGAGTTTAAGTGGAAGCCAAACATTACCAAAGAAATGTTCATCCTTTACATATTTTGTATTAGTGTAATTTATATAAACTAATACTTATTTTGATTGAGGTAATCCTCAAACCTAGTCATTACAGATCTTATCTTAAATGATGACTTTGTTGACTAAACCTGCTTGGCTGAGAGCATAGTTGCATTATTAAATAATAAGAATGCTTTATAGTTTGATAAGTTTTCTAGATGATTGTCTCCAATAGGTGTGTTGATCTCATACACCTTATAGAACGTAGTGTGGAAATACTCACACAGTGATACTTGTACTTGAGTACACACATACAAATCATCGTATTGTTCAAGAACTTCACTATATGTGAATTTTTGAAATAAGTATTCTCAAATTTCTGCAAGATCATAACCTAGTTGACTTGTTCATGAAACCTATGCCTTGTCAAAAAGTATGATTGTCGTGACTTAAGGCATGAGTCTTCAACTAGGATCATCATGCATTGAGCTATTTAGTATTTAGATAATGGAACAATAAGCATTTGTATTGATGGAACTGTAAGCAGTTATATTAAATAATGATTGGATATACCGGGTATGATCATCTTCATTTATACTTTTATGTTTTATATTTGCATGTTTAAATCCAAGAATAAATTTATTTATTCTAAATTGTCCATTGTCGATTAACGATACAGGAGTATTGTTGAGTTAAGACAAATGTGATCGACTGGTAACATTTATCGTGAAGCAATATTTAAATGATGTGTTTGCCAAACTCATATGTTATTCACTAGTTATGAATAATAGACTACCCCAACCTACGAGTATTAAATTTATGGATCGACGTCAATAGTGAATCTCGCAAGTGGTTATATTTTACTCGTCCTCAGACTTGAGATGCAATAAGGTCTTGCATGTGTGGAGTATCATTTATTGATATAGTTAAATGTTGTCCTTAATAAGGTAGTTAGAAAGGCTATTTTCAAAAGTGACGTAAAGCACATGACTAACACATGAAGTTAAAATAGAATTTGTTCCTCCATGTGTTGCTAGAGTTAGATACTACTGGGCCCCTCATTGAATTGATCAGTTGTTTGCATGGCCGTACCCAAAGGGTATCCAAGACGAATCTTGATTACATTTAGTAATCTTGTTCAATATATAAATCAAGAAATAGAATAGTTAAATATTGGGATGATCTTGATCCATATCCATATCTAACAAGTATATGAACCAAAAGGATGATTAAGAATAAACCATCTAAATTGAGACATTTACAAAACCGCACTCAAGTATTTCTGGGAGCATTAGCGTGTTGCTAGACGCTAACCTTTGCTAGTACAATTATTAATGATTATGACATTCGCAAGTGGGAGCTATTAGAAAGTGCTCATATAATATTAAATAGTTATACGGCTGGAGATACATGAGTTTATGGGGTCACACACGTATACATCGAGGTATTACCTATTATAATGTATTTAATATATTTATAGTAATTAAATTAACTAGATTAACTATATTTCACGAATTGCTTAACGGTTGTTAGTTAAACTGTTAGACGCTTTAATTAACAATAGAATTTTATTTATTAGTGTATGACGTAATAAATAGACTTAACCCAAACAATATGGAAAGTCCATAATATTGTTGGGGTGGCCGATCATTAAGGGGGAAAAGAGGTAGGGTGGAAAGCCAAACGTGATGACTTGCTCACCAAGTTTGGTTTTGCCTATATAAGGATTTGACTAAGGTTTAATCCTCATAACTTAAGAAACCAAAAATCAAATACCCTCTTCTTCACCCCTTAAAAATTATAAAACCTTTTTTTACTCGATTAACAAGAAGCAAGAAACCAATAATTCGTTCTTTGATCGTGGAATATTCAAGAACTATCATTAGACTAATATTCTAAGACATGTAATGTGGACTCTTCGTAGAGATCACCTACTTTGGTGATTGGTTTGGTTCATGAGTTTCAAGGAAGAAAAAGAACAGTTCTTAGCTCTGTTTGATCAACTGATTTCGTTACAAGAGATTAGTAAATATTGTATTTAATTGTTAATCTATACACATCATACGGATCCGCTTTTGGTACCCAATTTGTTGAGTCTTACATGTTATAATGGTTATATAGAATGTAAATCCCAACAACTAACACATATCATTTATGTAAAGTTCTGTTAAACAAATCGTCCTCAAGTTTAGCACAAAGACTGCTTTTGCAATGACAGTTAAATCTCAAGGATGATATTCACACATTTTCTAGGACCTTTTGTTTAATTGTATGTAAACCACAAGGACTATTTTTGCACTTTGTTCTTTACGTTTTGTTGTTCATTTAACAGTAAACCCTTATGGGTTTTATTTATATTGAAAATGTGCAAAGTAAAATATCATGTATTTATCCAAATATTGACAACTACATCTTTGTTATAGCTCTTTATAGTAAGCGAGTAGTCATAAAACCATGCGCGCTGCTGCGACGTGCGTTTCGAAAAAAGATTTTACGTTATAAAGAAACTTTTATTTATCACCCTTTTAATTTACTTAATTGATTTCTACCTACTTTTTAAGTTCCAATCTTCTAGCTATATTAATTAAGGTATAATTGGTTGTTTGGGAGTGCGTTTGAGAATGGATTTTTTGCTTTTTGTGATTCGAAAACGCAAAGATTCACTTTATGGTGTTTGGATGAGAAAAGTAGATAAGTGATTATTTTCAGTTGCTACCTCTCAAAATGCCATTTTGATAAGCAGCTAGCTAGGTGCTTTTTACAAATGCACTTCTCCCCTTATAACCAAATTACAACATTACCCCTCGTATTTTTCTTTTGTTTCTTAGCCAACTACTA
This sequence comes from Tanacetum coccineum, assembly GCA_026074375.1. NCBI lineage: Eukaryota > Viridiplantae > Streptophyta > Magnoliopsida > Asterales > Asteraceae > Tanacetum > Tanacetum coccineum. The sequence continues at coordinate 8,122 of BQNB010155857.1, forward strand.
GTTGTTACTTTTTCATGGTGTGGAAACTAGAAGGGGGGTTGAATTGTTTACCTGTTAATTGGTGTTTTAAAACCTTTGATTATATAAAAATACTAGATTCAGATATATGCAAGATCAAGTCACAATATGAACAACCAATGTATCTAGCTACTTGCAACACAATGACAAACAATAAATATAAGGAATAAGTAAAAGATAAAAGGTAAGAGATACAACAATCAAACCACAACACCGAGATTTATAGTGGTTCGGCTACGAAGCTATTCTCTGCCTTACTTCACTCTCCGAGTATTCGACTCGAGATTTCATTATGTCAACAAGCTCCCTTTAGGCGGAGAAAACCGTTTACACGTCGCTTACATTGTTTTCTGACACTAAGCTAAATGTTGAGCCCTAATCTTAGCTAGAACCAATATACCACTTCACCAATGTATTTTAAGGACTAAAATACTAACCGACACAAGATCTACGCTATCGGATTTACACACTATCCAATTTTATACACAAACACAAGATTAAGAAAATAGAGTTTTGAATTCTAGAAGAATAGAGGAGAAATCACTAATCTATAACACTTTGTTTCTTGGCGAATACGAGTGTTCTTTTCTTGCACTTGATAAAAGAAGAAAGAAGGTAGATGATGAGATTTGATCACTTGAAATAAGATTAAACTATGTTAGTGATCAAGAGATTTTAAAAGAGAAAGAAGGTTTTAGTGAGAGAAAGTTATCTAAAAAATTCATGCTAAGAGGTCTGTTTTTCTACTGAGAATAGTGAAATATTTATAGCCAGGAAAATCCAACGTCTCATGTGGGCGGTCTCGACGGTCCCAGATATATCTGGGGGTCGTTCTACCTATCCAGGGGCCGCCCCTAGACAAACGCTCTCTTTTTTGTCTTTTAGTGGGAAATGTTAAATCTGGTGTGGAACCTTCCATTTTGAGAAGAAAATCAGATTTGAATATTTATAATTAATTAAAACATTTGTTTTATATTACAAATTATTTTGTATATTCTTATTTTTGTAGAAATGTAAAGTTTAAGAACAAATATTTTCTTGATCACAAATCGTGTTTAATGATTTGTTTATTCATACCTTAAGTGATTTATGTCGAAATGGAAATTTACGATTAATAACACGTAAACGTTTATTTTTATCATAGACGTTTTTACATTTTGTCATTTTCAAAACGTAGAGGAGTCGAAAAATATAATTAACGTTTTAGGCATTATTTGTATTAACAATCTCCTCCTTTTTGATGATGACAATATATAAACTCGTGTTAGATAAAAATAAAATTTGCAAGTTATTAATGAGTTTTAATTTCATTTCTCCCCCTTTTTGTCGAATCCAAAAAGGTTAATCGTCGAGTAGAAAAGAAAGAAATCAATGATGTCAAGACTCCCCCTTGATGTATACTCCCTTTCATTTGAGGCACTAAAGGATCGAGATGGTAGTTTTCTACAAAACCGAGTTAGAAATACAAGTGCAAGAAACATTTCTAACTAGTAGCACTATTACGACAAATATATGCAAGGCTAATAGTAGAGAAGAAATAGCCATCAAAATCATAATGCATATAAATCACCCATAATAACAAAGGACCATTCATTCATAATAGATAAAAATTCATACATGCATAACAAGATAAATTCATACATCAAGTAAACTTATGCATGATAATATGAATTTTTTATAATACTAGATATACTAAAATTAAACAATACTACCCTAATGATCTAAATACCTCATAAATCCTAGATGATTCTTGAGTAATAGATAATGGCTTTGAGCAAAAGGTTGGGTGAAACATTATTTAGAAGCATTGAAGATGTTTTAAGGATGAGGTGGAGAAGGTGAGGCAATGGCGGAAGTAAGAAGATACTCAAGGTGAGAAAACATTAAATTTATCTCATCCCTAAAAGAGAAAATGAGATTAACAAAGACAATTTACCCCATGATAGTCAAACATGTTAAAGTTAATGGGATGACCCATGAGAGGTGGTTGAGGTGGTGGTTGTAGTGAAGGTGGTGAGGGGGTATCAAGAATGTGATCAAGATGAGTGATTGGTGACAAGGAGAGAGTGATATCTAAAGAAGGATGACTTTAAAGTGGAAGTGGATTTAAAGGTCTTGGAGGTACATCTATGATATCATCAAGAAAGGGATTGGGTGGTTGAGGAGAAGGTGTTTCATTAGAGGAAGGATGTGAAGATTGGGGTTTTGACTCAAATGAGGAGGAAGTAGTGCCAAAGGTAAATGATGTATCTTTGGTTGATGGAGTTTTTGAGGGTGCATTTGGTGTAAATGGAGATGAGGATTTTGTTATGGGAAAAGGTATGGTAGTGTTATCTTCTTTAATAGTTAAGTCCACAAAGAGCTGTTCTTCGTGGAATGATGGTTAGTTTGATTTTCTTAGAAGGGTTAGAGGAGGAGGCTTGAGTAGAAGCCATGGAAGTAGAAGAAAAAAAGAAGAAGATGATGGTGAGGATGATGAATAGAGTGATGAAGATGGGTATCTAATTAAAGAGAGGTGGATTAAAGGATTAAAGAATGGGTTTGAAGAATATGATTCCAAGAAGTGTTTAGCAAATTACAGAAACGTAGCTGGGCCTATAGAAAGAATATAATCAACTGCACAGAAAATCAAGAGAATACAGTGAAAATTCTCGTGACCCTGGTGGTGGTCCCTTAAATAAGGGGGCAGTCCTAGATATATTTGGGGGCCGCCTGGTATTTAAGGGGGCTGTTTTTCTGGGTGAACGAAATTTTTCCTAGTTTTTCTAGATTTATAAACCTGTGCAGAAAATGTTACCCTAAGTTTTCCCTTTTGCAGCCAAACCTATTGCCTTAAAAATCATCTAATACTTCCAAATTTTCAAATTTAAAGGCTAGCTAATCTAAATTTTATTTGGAAAGCAATTATAGGCATATGACTAAGAAATAATTAAGCATGCATAATATCACAAATATAATTAAGAGCATAGTGTAGCAAGGTGCATGCAAATAAGTTTAGGATGATAAAATGGAACGATCATCCGAGGCAAATTACGTTTCCTAAACGAAGTACTAAAAATCCTACCAATAAGACTTAAGTTTAAGTGCCTAGGCATAAATGATGAGAAGCCAGTACCAACAAACACAAATAAATGAACATTTTTCAATAAGCTAATAAGCCAGAATCAATAACCTAACAACTATGATAATTTTTTTTGGTTTTTTAACTGTTTTAAGACAAAACATAAGCAAACTATGATTTAATACTAATAACAAAGCATAACAAGCAAATTACCACTACAATAAACACAAGTAAGCTATACTATCAATAATAAGCAAACAAATAAGCAGAATAAGCAATATTAAGCTAAATATGCAGGAATAAGGCTAGAAAAGGAAAATGAGAACTCACAAGTGCCTTTGCACAAACAAGGCTTACAAATGCTCTTATGAGCTAGTCTACAAGCTCCAGCTTATCCAAGGATAAGCTGGTATTGTCCTGGAAGTCCTTCCATTATTGACTTCCCTTCCATAATAAGCTTTGGTAATATTTGGAGTGGATTAGAGTAAGATAAGCTCAACTAAGCTTTTGAGAGCTTAGTTGAGTTAATAGCTAACTTATTAGTGGATTTGAAAGCTTATGAGAAAGTATCAAGAGCTTTTAAAACAGTAGAAAGCATTTGGAATTTTAAGAACTCAATAAGCAAAAACAGATTTTATTTAATAAACTAAGATTTCATTGATTTGACAAACTGATTACAATACTTGAAAATGAGATTACAAGAGCTTAAAAAGGAAATTACATTTTAAACAAAAAAATACATAAGCTACTTAACTAAAAAATACAGGGAAAAAGAAGATGATGTGTGTGAGGAGTGAGCTTGTATTTATAGCTGCCAAATGATGCTTCTAGGCCTTCAGGTTGTTATACGCTCCCTTTGATCCTGGCCCTTTCTTCATCTCTAATCATTAGATTTCAACTCTTGTCCGTTGGATTAGATTTGATCACACGGATTGCCAACATGGCATTCCGTGTGTCAGACCTTGTGTGCTTCTTTTGTACTCATTTTAGTGCAAAATTCCATGTCCTCGTGTGCTTCTTTCCATATCTTACGTGTTAGACCTTTTGGGTTTTATCCAATCAAAGCTCTTAATGACGTATTCTTGTGCCAGCTTGGACTTTGTTACTTGAATTACATAGCTACGTCCTCAATTTGCATTTACCCCTTGTTTTGAGGCTAGGTAAATCGAAGAAGAAGATAAACAGTAACAACAACATTTCGCGCCCTTTTTACTTATAAGGGTGCGTTTGATTTCTTTTTACCCGGGGCTTATACTTGATGACTTTGGGCTCGAGATATTGGATTTGGGCTTGGGTTTGTTTTTGGGTTATTATAAGGAGATAACGAGTGTTAACTCTTTATATATTAAAGAGTTAACACCGTTAGGGCTTAGGGTTATTTGTGAAATATGTTTAACAATGAGGACTATTTTGGGAATTTTTGGGTTTTGTCATTTAGTGAGTTGACTTTGGTTGACCTTGGATGACCTTGAAAGCATTCTCCTGACTCTTGTACACTCTATCCGTCTCGTGTCCGTGTTTGTCCGGCTTTGACCGTTTTCTTGCGATTTTTGCTATATCCGTACCTACACAATCACAAAGACAAAACAAGCAATATACAAGCATTTTAAGCACAATTTTGTCTTTTATGGGACATTTTTGATATAAAACGGATATGTGTTTTCACACATATCAGCCATTAATACGAAGATCTAAATCTTTGGTTTGTTTATCTTGATTGCTTTATTTATTGTTGATTGCTTGTTTATGTTTATCAGTTTATACTTGTTTACGTGCTTTTGTATGCGACCTATCATTCAACTGGATCTAGTGATACAAACCAAGTAATCTAGATGTCGGGATGTCTCTCCATATAGTGATTTATACATCTAGACCAATAGGATCACAAATAACAACCTATCTTTGCCCTTAGATTATGAGCTTAGTTGGACTGGCCGTTGACCCTTGGGATCAACGAGTATATTCTCAATTAATTGGTAAAGACTTGGTTAGTAGACTACTAGTGTATGAATTGCCTTTAAGCAGTAAGTGGATACGGTCTCTATGAGCTAGGGTTTAACAAGATCACCATTGCTTTAATCCCTAAGATAGATTATAATCAGCAAATAAGGATGCTTTATGCGGATACGTTTAATTGTGACAGAATACCTCGTATTTAGGTCTTAGGAAGAAGTACTGCCTAAGTTTTAAGAATGATATGCCGCCTCAAGATAAGTAATCATTGCACTAAATAAACAAATCAATGTTCTGATTGGATTAATAATGGTTAATACATTTTTCTTATATTTGGCTAGACCACTCTTTTATCTTTTGTTAATTTTCTTGCATGCGTTTTAGTGTCTTAAGTTAATTTTAGTCACCATAAAACCCGTGCCAGTCTCTCAGGCTGAAAACCCCCTTATCCCTTAAATTTAGGATTAACATAGGTTTAGCATAGGTTTAACATAGAATAGAACTAACTTACCTTAGAGAATCAAAATATTAATAAATTAAAAGATTGTTTCTCGCTCTTAGTGATTGACACCCTACTTACCACGAAACTCCCATCTGACCGGGTACACTGCTTGTTAAAGTATTGTTTTTGGTAAAGTCAAAAAAATATAAATTTAAAACTTAAAATCATAAAATCACACACCTCACTACAACACATCAAGTTTTTGGCGCCGCTGCCGGGGAATGAAAATTTAATCTTGATTTTTATTTGATATTTTGGTTTTTAACAATATATTGATCTAACCCTTAGGATTAGTGTAATATAGATTAGTGTATAATTCTGTATATTCGCTTGTATATTTGTTTGTTTAATTGATTATTAGTTTAGTTGTTTGTGTGTTTAATTATTTTCTAATACACTATTCTAGTCGATAAACCGATACGGCGTATCCACTTCCATTGGATAAGGCGTATCCAACTTTCTGTCCAATACAGCGTATTCGTTCAAAAAATTAATACAGCGTATTCAAATCCATTGAATACGGCGTATTGAGTATCTGATACAATAACAGAACTGGTTTTTCGCATTCGATTTATGTATATCTGTGTTTTCTTTCTCCAGAGCCGATCCTACTGATTGTTTATCCCTTGTTTTAGGTAGTGCCTGATAAGGAGTTCAACTAAGGAACTATTTACGCCCTTCAATGAACCAGAACGAGAATTTTGATCATCTAGGAAGCTTTTCAAGACACTAAGTCTTGACGAATCAAGATCACCTGAATTCAATCTATTTTCTAATTTAGAAGAGTATTTCGAGGAAGAAGTTGCGGAAACAATGGCGGAAACCATGGAACAGTACATGAGAAAAACTCGAACTGACTATGGATCAGGAATTGCTAGGCCTAAAATCAATGACAAAGATAGCTTTGAATTAAAAGGCCAATTTCTCAAGGAACTACGTGACAACACCTTCAACGGTTCAGATCATGAAGAAGCGAACGAACACATTGAAAAAGTTCTTGAGATTTTCGATTGATTCCATATCCCTAATATAACTCAAGACCAAGTGATGCTTAGAGTCTTCCCTATGTCCCTTGTTGGAGCCGCGAGTTGTTGGCTAAGAAACAAACCATCTGGTTCAATCACAACTTGGGGAGATCTTAAGACAAAATTTCTAAGCAAAGATTGCCCACCTGCTCATACTGGAAAGAAAATGGAAGAGATCAACAACTGATATGTGTTTAATTACACATACCATTTTTCATATTAAGCGAACCTAAATGACTAAAAACATACCAAAAATACATTGTATTTGTATGTTTGCATTTGTATTGTGCAGGAAACGGATATTCAAGAAAAGGAGCAAAAAGAAAGCCAAAGACAAGCAAATCCAAGCACGGAGTGGAAAGGGCAAAGTCAAAAGTCATCAAAATGAAGAAAATACAACTTGAGGGGCTAAAACTGCCAAGTCTAAAGTTGTATTACAAAGTTATAAGAAAGGAGGGATCAAAGTTGCAAACCGGGTAGAGATTACATTTAAGTTATACAACTTGAGGGGACCAAACTGCCAACTCCCCCAAAAAGTCTTCTTTCCCGCCCAACAAACCCAGTTACAACTGGTATGTCTCCCTAGCCAAAATCATTTCATCCACCCTACTAACCCCCCCCCAGCTGTATAAAGTCCATGTTGGCAATCCCTAACCTTTC
>BQNB010155858.1:0-14928 GCA_026074375.1 Tanacetum coccineum
AAGTTTAAAATATTGTGTAAAAAGCTTGAAAACATGCATGATTGTTTTATTGTTTCAATTGTAACAAATCATAGTAGTGAATTTGATAAATTGCAATTTGGGAGCTTTTGTAAACAACATGAATTGTCTTATAACTTATCATGCCCGTTTACTTCTCAATCAAGTGAGATTGTTGAAAGAACGCATCACAAGTTAAGAAAGATGAGTTGTGCTATGTTAGACGAGCAATCCATTCCACAAAAGTTTTGATGTCATGCATTAGATACGGCAACATATATCTTTAAAAGGGTTTATATTAGAAATTCATTAACAAAACACCCTACAAGATCCTTAGAAATAGGAAGCCGTCATTAGAGTACTTTAAGGTCTTTGGTTGTAAAGTATTTATACTTAATACTAAAGTACATATCACCAAGTTCGACCTAAAGTCGTACGAAGGTGTGTTTTTAAGATACTCTCAAACTACTAAATCATACATAATATTTAACAAGGAAATAATAAGAATTGAGGGATCTCTCAATGTTACCTTTGATGAGAGTTTGCTCGAGCCCAAGTCATCCTCTTTGGTAGAATATGATAGGATTGATGAACCCATATATCAAGATCGTAATGGGTCGTCGTCATTACAAGTTAATGTTTTGGATGAAGACTATCCTAAAAGTCTAAAAGAAGCTAGAGGTTACCTAATAAAACAAGTAATTGGTGAGTTAAATGAGAGGACACTTAGGTCTAAGACAAAACAAGCTTAAGAATTTTTGCATGATATTTTCCAATGTCTAAATTACACATGTCTAGTTGAGGTCGTTCATGGTTGACATGCACCATAGGATATTGATTTGAGAGTATGTTGGGTAAAAAATAAGAGTAGAAGTCTTGAGGTCTTTTGCGTACCTTTTTAGAGATAATTGTGCTCTTAGAGCTTATGTGCTATATGTTAGGACTTATGCGAAAGGCATGAAAGTTAAGCAACATTGTTGTTTTAACGGGGTAAAGGATAGATGTTAATGCATTATTCAAGCTATGGTTGACATTATCTCGGAATCTACATGTCAAACTTATGTGCTATGAACAAGAAATTTAATCTACATGTTGTCAATATTGTAATAATCATCGCCTCACATATTTAAATATATGAAATTAACTTATTTACAACTGCATGTTCCGTTCCCTATGATGGACATGAAAGATTAAATAGACAAATTCATTGACAAAATCACTTTGGATCATAACTCATCCTTGTGTTAAAAATGTTGGATTTGTGTTAACTTGCTCATTTTATGTGTTGATTGCATGCTATGTGTATTAGGATAGAAAAGAAAAGAAAAGAACTTTATGCAAACATACAAACTAATCACATAGTTACAAAGAATTCTTTTGAAATGAATTCGATATGGTATTGCATAACATACTAAAATACACAAAGAATAAACATGATAATATAATCTTCTCGTCTGAGAAAATATGGAATTAATTCACCATACAATATGGTAATTAATATTATCAATGTTGACACAACACATCGACCATAACTCCAAGATATTATACTTAGCAACACTATGCTATTATATAATGGATAATGCGTCCAATATGTGTAAAATATCCATGAAGGATTAAAATGCACATTGAATTAGGTATGATAACTTGGACCACTCATCCGAGATCCTAAGTGTTTTTCTTGTAATGCACTGAAAGCAAAGTTATCATCTCCGAAAATCTAAAATGGTGATTAAGGATCTTTACACAACAAACTATAAAGAAAGCATCATGCATGAACAAACTTTGGTGCATGCATGCATACTTATAGGAACTAGATTGTGTAACTAAATCATATAACCTCAATTAATAATATCAATACATTAAGACAAATCACTAAATTTAACAATGCATGATTATACTTTTAACTAAGACTTGTAATCACTATGACACAATGATCTTCCCAACATCACCAATTTTCTTCATAAAATCATGTCTACCATACCTCAAAGAATTAAAGTCTATGGCTAAGGCTTTATGTAATCTTTTTGTAAGCTAATCTCTCAAATTTACATCTATAAAAGCCCATGCATTAGCTCATAAGATACAACACAAACACAATCAAAATTTTAGGCCAAAACCAAAGCTAAACAAGAATCATGAGCGAGTTTAGAGACTCATCATATCACAAAAATGCCAGGCAAAGAATGATGACACTCGAGGAAGAGGAGTCTTATCCATGGGAGCAACTTAAGAGTAGTTATGTGGATGTGTGTAGGGCATTTCTTAAGTTGTGTATTGTGGAAGATCCCATATGGGAAAAGATATATTGTGAGCTTGAAGAACCTATCCGTAACGCGCTAGTTGATGAGTGTGTTTGTTGTCAAGTACAACAAATGGCAGAATAAAATATGTATGCTCTCTGTAAGGAAATGCGAGAGATACATACATTCATTAACAATGACCTTAAGGTTTTAACCGTGGTCATTGAGGACATTGCTAGGGTACTTTTTCAATACATATATGAAGAATGAATTAAGAAAGACAATGAACCTAGTAGTTGCTCCTTTGAATGACTCAAGCCTTGCAAGAATAAAAGTAGAATAGGCTTTCTAGGTTGTCTTGTCCTAGTTGTAGCTAGAAGATGTGTAAAATATGTTATATGTTGCATGTTTTATGTGAAATAAAATGCTTGAATGCTTCTTGATTTATATTACTTTTCTACATCATAATGGTATGAAAATTATGATAAAATTGTCCATGCATTCTAAACAAAAAGTGATTAGATTCATGAATATATATACATATAAATGTTAAAATATGTATATAAATATATGCAACAACGTACAAAGTTACAATAATCCACTTTTGTACTCATCTATGTTTCCAAGATTCCAAATGGTAAGCTAACCCATGTTGGACATGCACACGTGTATATTTTTGTTGCTTGAGTTGTTTTGTGTTTGCTTGTTGCTAGTTATAGCTAATAACACCTTCGAAGGTAATGCTCTTGACCCACGGATCTCCGACTTAGAACAAGGGGGGCAACGATCTAGGGGGAGCACGTACAATGGTATCTATTCTTTATTATACAAAGATATCAACCTTTTAATAAAAGACCAAGATCACGCCTTTTTGATTTAACAAAAGGGGGAGAAGGAGAGCAAAGCTAAAGAGAAGTTTATGATCAGGAAAAAGCAAGCAATTTTTGAAGCAAAGAGCAATAGCATACATGGGGTAGACAAGCTATGTAAGACTAATAAGGTGAAGACAATGTTCAAGCTTCACCAAATTACAAGGCCAAGATCAAGACGCAAACTTCATCAATGGCGGTCTTTGTCTTCGCTACGTTTGTAATTTTATTTGCTTTTTGAATTTTTATTTGTCATCATCAAAATAAGGGAGATTGTTGGTGCAACATTGACAAGGATCTCCTTTATGTTTTAATGATGACAAATAAACGTTCGCAAAATGTAAAATCACAAACGGTAGCTTAAATCCGCAAAACCAGATTTCACCATCTGGCGTGCTGGGCATGCGTCAGCGCGTGGCTATCAACCCACACGCGAAATCCATTTTTCGGATTTACCAATTGTCGTCTTTCCTCTTACGCGACACATGTGGAAACTTCAATAAAGGTATGTACATAATATTTGAGCATTTGGGAACACTCCAAATGAGGTTTAGACTTAGAGAGGAGCTAAAACAAATCCTCCCATTTTTCTATAAAACGCCAACTTAAATCTTTTATCAAACGCCTCTAGCCAAGGTCGGGACTTCTTTCTAAACCTAGTATGATCATATTTTCAACATACCAACAAGCAAAAGTAATCATTTGACCTTAATCCAGATATACGGTGTTCCTAATTACGTAATGGGTTTTACTCCCTGATTGGTCAAACAAAGTCAAAGGTCACTTTGCGTAAATGCATCATTTCCTGTTGTTTTTAATTTGATAAATGGGGTGGGTTATTTTGTTTTTATTTGAGTTTGTGTTGGGGTGTATGTTTTTATTGATTGGGGGTTATTTGTATTGTATGTATGGGGTTATTATTGGTTTAGTTTTGGTTTGTTATTGGGATTGAGGATAATTTGTTATTGAATTGTGTGATTTAATTTTTATAAGATGAGAGTGGGAGGAATAAGTGGTTGGTGTTGGATTGGGTTGTGTTTTGGGAATTATTATTAATAAGAGAGATTGTTGGTGCAAACATTGATAAAGATCTCCTTTATGTTTTAATGATGACAAATAAACGTTCGCAAAACGTAAAATCACAAACGGTAGCTTAAATCCGCAAAACCAGATTTTCACGAAAACCACCATCTGGCGACTGGGCATGCTCAGCGCTGGCTACAACCCACAGCGAAAATCATTTTTCGATTTACCAATTGTTCTCTTTCCTCTTACGCGACACATGTGGAAACTTCAATAAAGGTATGTACATAATATTTGAGCATTTGGGAACACTCCAAATGAGGTTTAGACTTAGAGAGGAGCTAAAACAAATCCTCCCATTTTTCTATAAAACGCCAACTTAAATCTTTTATCAAACGCCTCTAGCCAAGGTCGGGACTTCTTTCTAAACCTAGTATGATCATATTTTCAACATACCAACAAGCAAAAGTAATCATTTGACCTTAATCCAGATATACGGTGTTCCTAATCACGTAATGGGTTTTACTCCCTTATTGGTCAAACAAAGTCAAAGGTCACTTTGCGTAAACGCATCATTTCTTGTTGTGAGGTGATAACGCTAAAATTATACAGATTTCTATACGCGCTATCAATGCTTTTATGTATATAAATTGGTTAATTATATGAACTTTTGGTACTTAATCGAGTGTATTTGCTATTGTAGGTTCTATGTACGTGTCATGGAAGAATACACGAGGATTTGAAGCTTAAACGAAGAAATAACTCAAGCTGAATGATTTCCGACACCTATTCACTATTTTGGCCATAACTCGGTCATACGAACTCCATTTTAGTTGGTTCAAGCGGCCACAAGAAGAGAATTAAATTATCTACAATTTAATAAAAAGCCCCGGAGCTATAAATGCCAAATGTGCGGCGTACAATCCAAAAAGTGTGGTGCACTTCATTAAATTTGTAATATCTATCCCTTCTAGGTTCTTCTATGCACGAAATTCGGCACCCCATGAGCCTATAAATACAGCCCCAAATCTTTCATATCTCACACATGTCCATCTATAATCCTCTCCTAAAGTTGCATAAGTTAGGAACTAGTTTTTAGGAATTTGGTTGAACTTGCTCTTAAGTTCTTCTCAAACCCAGGTTTTGATCCATTAAAGAAGCATAATTTAAGTGTTATTTTGAATCTATAAGCGATTGTGATAGAATTGTTCATAGTTTCCAGGTTTTACTTTGAATATAATAAAGTGTTCTTGGGAAATTCATGTGAAATCATCATATTTTGCTCTTGGAATTTGGTATAATCTTGTTTATTCTTTGAATATGATCTTTGCTGAATTCATGATGAATGTTATGAGTGTTGTTACTTGTTTGATTATGGAGTAATTTCGTTATGTTTATTTAGGTGTTCTTGAGATGTGATATAAATATATGTTATAGATATATGCTTATGATCGTATAAATTGTATGCTCGATATTATTATGCTAAGATCATTAAGACTTGTTTGATTTGTCATTATAATAGAAGTAGGTCGAAAGGCTCTATTGTGTTGATTGAATTTTGCGTTGTTTGTCTATGGCAATTAGGTATTAACCTTGTGAGAATTGGTTAATAAAACTATGATCAACTTAAGTATAATAATGTTTAATGCTTAATCTCATGTCTAACAAACTTGATTAAGAGAGTATGCTTTTTATATTATCAACCACAAACCTATCTTAATGCATTTGGTATGTTAAGAATTAAGGGCCAAAAGGAATTCTTATCATATTGAATAGTTATTTGCTTGATTAATTACCCATCATTTCTTGCTTATATATCTTGTTTGTGCGTGCATCTCTATCCTTATATATGTTTTATCTCATGTCTCTTGGCCTAAACAAACATGTTTTAATAATCTTGGTATAATCTAAATCATTTCTAGCATTTGGTATAACTTAGTTGTTAAATCAAATACGAGTCTAATGATAGTGATAATCATTTGGACTTTCTTTCTAAACTACTTTTTGAATCTAAAAATGCACTACTCCCTTGGGACGACCTGGACTTACCTAGACTTTACTGAACTCGAAAGGGTATACTTTCCTGTATGTTTTCGTCAATTAATAAGTATGTCTTGTTTTATAAGTTTAAAGCTTTTGAAACACATTAAAGTTTTTGGCGCCGTTGCCGAGGAGTTTGTTGATCTTGTTTTCATTCAAATAGTGGTTTATACTTGTTTGACATCTCGTTGCTATGCAATTTTCATGTTAAAACTTCTTAAACATCATTCAGCTACTAAAGTGCGCCAGTTTTTATGTTAAAACCACCGTACTTCCCTAAAAAACCTGCAAGTACGCCGCACTTATTTCTAAGTATGTCGCACTTTTTGTCTGAAACAATATATCTTCTTGGATTGTGTCTTAAAAAATCCCATAAACCAATTATAATGCTTAATTTAAGTATTGAGAGTATGAGGCTTCTATGTTATGTGATTGTATTGCTTAAATTATTATATTTGTATCATTTGCCAATTAAATGGAAATTACAAAAATATTTGTGTTCTTATTTGATCTATACTTGTGTAGATTTAAGTTGCTTTGTTGCTTGTTCTGAACAAGATCTATTTGTTTATCTTTTTTTATTGCTATATGAGTTTCTGTTTCATTTTGTGAAATGTAATAAGTTGTTAAATCATAAACCTACAAAACTTGCAAGTGCGCCGGTTTTACTCCCAAAACCGCCGTACTTCTTGAAAAAAAACAATTTTTTTTATTTCTGAGTTAATTTTCTTTTAGTAAGTTACTTTGATTCCTGGCCTGTCTCTGTTAATATAATAAGTCATATGTTTAGTTTATAATGAATCTATGAAAACCCATTGTAGTATATTGGATATCATAACACAAGCAAGAATGATTGGGTTGGCAAATTATCTAGAGAGAGAAAGTAAGGTTTCTAGTAAGAGAAAAACCAAATAAAAGCCTTGTGATAAAATGAACAACCAACCCCTTCCCATGGCTAGAAAGGGGTTTATATACATGAGTGTTTATGCCCCAATAGGCTTGAGTATGGGCTTACAAGTGGGCTAAAGGCCCGACCCAATACTATTAGTCATACGCTTACAATTAGACAACGAGCTATGCTATATCATAGATATACAATACGGGTGACGGTCTTCTTCATAATCGTAACAATCTCCCCCTAAGGGAGGTCACCCCAGAAAATGCATTATGAATTCTAGCATTCTACTTCATTGACCTTCTGTCTGTAGCTCGAAGTCTTTGATTCTTCAATCTTTGATGTCCTTGTACATTATGTAGTAAACTTTGAGATTTTTCCCTTAGGCTTGTGCGATCTTTAAGCTTTTCTTTGAGATCATCATCCATCTTAAATCTCTTGATCATCCTTGTTGGGTAGCATTACCTTCATGTGACGTTGTGACTTTCAGACCGGCATGCTCACACTTTTCTTGAACATGATATTACTTATCAGAGTAGCGGAAGCTGTGTTATAGGTCTTTTAGTTGTCATGATGTCTTTGATTGAATACATTAAGTGTGAGCATGGGGCTGTGAGTTGACTCCACTAGAACAAGGTATCTCCATTTCCACCATAACTTGATCCTGTAATAAAACAGTTAGCAATAAAGTGTGTGTGGACGAATTTGGCTTTGTCATTCGCCCGAGTCTGGTTGGATTAACCTCCAGATCCATGAGGACCGACCTGTGATCAGGTAGATTCATCTTTAAGAAGAATCTCCTTAACATGAATTTACCAGTATAGAGTATCATATCATCTGATGTGTATCCAGCAATCTCCATACTGCCTGTTCTCTGTATAGAACGTCCAAAGCAACAGCACGATAAGAGTAATCGGTTAGTAACTAACTTACCGATTAAAAGAAAAAACTATTAGATATGAAAATCCCTCGACTTGTCGTTTGAAAGTATTTTGTGACACATCGAGAGTGTTTGATAGCATAAAATCAAATTTCATTAGAAACTCATTTGTTTTGAAATAAGTTCACAATCAATGTGCTAGAAAATCAGTTGTTGAGCACGATCGATAGGTTTTTCAAAATGATTCGTCATTCACAAACCTGGATCAAGTTCTATTCTACAAAGAATCGCACCATTGTTGCTTTCCATTTGTCATAAGTTTTATCCATAGTGGATCTCACATGTCACCTACCAAGAGCTTGTTTGATGTTGGCTCTAGAAGGATTTCCATCTTCATTGTGAGTGACTAATTCGTATCACTATCGGAATGTTCCTGCAATACCACGAGGATAATGCTAAGGACTCTTAAAATCTTTTACTTGTTGTCCACAAGTGTGTGAGAACAAGCACAATATGATATGTGTCCGTAACGATGACTTTTGAGATCTCAAGGCTCCAGACTCAATAGTCATTTTTGGTTTTATGTGGCTCAGAGGCAGAGCGGACTGCCACCTTTTCCATAACGTTCCCACTCGGAGTGAGGAGAGACAGAGAATTGTATTGATCTCCATGAGAAAATGAAACAAGAATCCTTAGGATCTGAGTAGCTAGGGAGGGTTGTCATCGTATCACTGGGATCCATGATACTTGTCTTTCAATGTTAGCAATCAACCATGTAATTTCTGACAGCATATGTATATGGACCCAGATATTCTTTTTCTGCCTAAAGTTTAAGGAGGGCTGCTTTCTTATCACCCTTTATCTAACATTTCTATTTTCATGTCTTCCACCCCTTTCAGTGCTTACCTGAGACTTCATAACTAGAACCTTGTTGGTTAATTCTAGTTACTAGCACTATCTCATCCGCACTAAATCCCTATGTCTCACATAACTGCCTTTATTGTAATCATCACAAAGGACTTCTACACTTAACTAGTGGATTGTCCCTGGGAAGATCCCTCTGGTTCTGGCATGATCGGGGGAGCGAGTCCTTAACCTTACCATCCTTAGAAACTCCTGATAAGTTGATTATAGAGCTGTTCTTGGTATTTCCATGAAAGCCGATCAAATACCCATTCGCCTCCCCCTTAATTTTGCATCGATATTCGATAAAAGGTTTTAGCACATAGGAGGATCCTATACTTGAGTTTAAAAGATCACATTCTTTAATCATATTTTCATAATTAACTCATTATCTCCCAACCGCCCTAGCAAAAAATTCAAATCCATTGTGATTTGGGTCTCAATTGATTTAAGTTAGGAAAATTTGGAGAAAGTGGTGTCAGTTTATAGATTTGACATTGAGTTAATTCCCAGCTGGAAAGTCTACTACAACTTGTCTGCTACCCAAGATTTTTGGTGCGCATAGATTGACAACGTAGTTAGAATCTTTTTGTCTTCGGTGATAGGTGGGTTCAAGGACCTTGAAGATTTAACAAGTACAGATCTTCAAGTCACTAGGGTACATGTATTAGAAGACCCTGTTTCTGCTATGACGTAATTCTTTGAGATCATCTCGACGCAGGACTATCTCTTCATGTAGTTTTACCCATACATTGAAAAGACCTCGATTCGGATGACACTTAAGATAACACATATGAGGTCCATACTGCTTGCGGTCTCCTTCAGATGAGTAATTGGTCATGTAGAATCGTTTGTCTTGAAACCACCAGTGAGAGAATACCAAATACATAGCTGCATGTCATAACTGCCCACTGCTCAATCCAGAACGATTAGACACCAGTCTGCTTCAAGCCGATATCAGGATAATAATGCCTCTATCCTCTTCGAATTGACAAGGCCGTTCCTGCATCCTTGCGACTATATCGAGATACTCCAGTCATAATAGAAGAAGAAGTGTCTGGTTGAATGGTTACACGGCCTGGTTCACCAACCAGTGGAATGGATTTGCTGCCGTTGTACCTGAGGATTGGGGTTTTTAATCATCTACTTGATCGGTGATAAAGTTTGTGGTATCTTCTATTGGAATTGAGTATGACTCATGCAGCGATGAAACACATTAACGATTTTGAATGCTGAGCTTCCCAGGTCTTGTAGTGGTCAGGTGAGAATTCCTTGTCGTTTGCAGTACCAATCCATAAATAATACGCCATATCCCGTTTTGAGCAAGTAGAGAGTTTCCCTGAGGAGTTTCATATGTCCAACATCAAAGCATAGAAACTCGCAGTTTGTTTGTTGGAATAGTCAGATCAATGATGGAATAGTCCAAGCAGGTTCTGGATTTTACTAGTCCTGGTCTTCAGTGAGAGGTTTCCACCAACTCTGCCTCAAGTTGACAGTAGGAATAGACACATCCTATACCTCATCACCACTAGAATATGCTTTTCATCTTGTAGTGGTTTCATCATCCATATAAAGATCATCAGGAATCATTGTGATTGAGGGCTTAATCCGGGTGTCAGTCGTTGTCCAAGCAGAGTATTCAGCTGAAGCAGCTGTCTTTGAGGAACTTGGGGCCAAAAGGTCTTGTTGACTAATCTCCTGAGAGTGGATGAGGAGACGGATGTGGTGGAGGAGAGCATTAGGCAGAATCGGAGTCACCGGTTGTGTTAGAAGCCCCAGATGCACTGACGGAGTGGAGATGAGGTGTGGTGAAGGTGTAACCCAGCGTAAGTCTTTGAGAATCATGCTTACTTTTCTTACTTAGTTTTCCTCCTGAGGCCCTATCTATATCAAAGTCCTCAACTTTCATCACGACGGATGGAGTACCTGCAGTCATCATATGTTACTCGAGGTTAGCATGTCCCCTGTCCCATATGTTCACATCCAACATCGTTTGGATCAGAATTTCCTTCACAGTCAGACGTAGGTAGATACCTTGACGCGAGCATGAAGAGGTAGCACTCATTGCATTCATTGCTGATAAGATAACCACCTCCTTAACTAGATTCATTAATCTTATCGGTCAATCACAGTGAAACAATAAACTCCACCGACTGCTCCACTATCATTATAGGTAAGTCCGATAGTTTCTAACTTATTGATCCTGCCCCCCTGCTAGTCTATGACGTGTTTCCAGAGTTTGATGTTTCTTCTACTAGAGATTCGCGATAAACTCTTCAAGTTCACTATATGCTTGATGATGATGGGATTCTGACGGACCATTGTTGTGTTAAGGTGTAGTTGGAAGAGTTGTAATTGTTGTTGCTGTAGTTGTGTTTGTTGTGGGTTTGTGGCAATGTGCCAAAGAACATTGTGAGAATCGTGTCTAAGGCACGGGACCTCTCAACCGAGAAACAAAAGAGGGATGACCCGAGGTGTCTTGCTGAATATAACAAACACCATATGATTCACTTTGTATTGCCGTTGTCTCTCATTGTTAGCCTCAGATCCGTTGTCATTCAAGAATTTAATCACCCAAAGCAAAAGTCATTGCTAGATTATTGTAGAGAATACAGACGACCAGTAAAGCTTACAGGTTTCTTCTGGAATCACCTGTTCATCAACCGTTAGGCTTCATAATTCGCTTGTTACATCAGGGTTATGCCAGCGGCTGTACACCCCTTCATCCATATGCTCAGGTTGTGGTTGACTGGAGGGATCAGTGATCTCAACATCCGAGTGTTCAAGGTTTGGTCCAGCGAGAACACTAGGAGTTGGTAAAGGTTGAGATTCAGCAACATCATCAGGGTTTGGTCCAGCCTGGCCTTCATCTAGTTTACCAGGGTCTGGTCCAGCCTGGCCTTCGTCTTGAGCCCCACTTCTAACCACTGAAGGCATTTCTTCATCAGACTCCGTGTCACTGCCAGATAATCCAAGTTCAGCATAAAGGGAGGAAGACTCTTCATGGCCCGCTGGTTCAGATGGTACGGGAGTATGTCTCTGAAAGATATACTGTTCAGTCGGGCTCTTTTTCTTAGTAGTCTGAAGGTGTAGAAGAACTTGAGCAGCTTGTTCTTCACCTACTTTCTCTTTCCCCTTTCCCGGCACCTCTGGCAGTGGTTGAAGTTTCCCAGTATCAGTTTCCCTGAATACCACAGGGGGAAGAGGACCCCTTTGAGTTGGGTAAGCATCCGTTAGGCTCTCTTCTAGAACCTTTTGCAGTATCGCCTCCTCTGTGTCTTCAAGGCTGGGTTTAGCAGCAGGAACCCCTTCATTAACGAATTCATCTACCAACTGCTTAGAACTCTTAACAGTTCTCTTCTTAACCACTTTCCCTGCCTTAGCACGTTTGGCTAGTGGTGGGGCCTCTGACGGCTCTGACACCGGCTTGCGCTTCTTCTCCTGAGGTTTGGCCGGTGCAGGTTTAGACTTCTTGGTTGCAGTTTTAGGTTCTGTGGGTTTAGTTTGCTTTGGTGCCTTCGGTTTGGCTTATTTGGTTGGCTTAGCAGGCTTGGGTGCTGGAGAATCATGATCACTTAATTCCTCACCCGCGATATACCATTGATGCTTTGCAACTTTTTCCCGATAAGCATCATAGTAGTCTGCTCCTCGAATGACGTCATTGATGAGTTCATTCGGTATTGTCATCCCAAAGACTTCTCGTTTGCTCCCCTTAGCACTAAACTTGAGATGACCTAGTATAGGTTCTTCAGTAGGCAAATGGAGTGGAGACTCGGTCTCGGGTGGAAGTTGTGCAGCCGTTGCAGGTGAAATATGATCAACTTTGTGAACCTGATACTCAGGATAAGGATAAGAGTTGCTTTCTTCTTCCCCAGAGTATGTTGTGCCAAATTCCTTTTGTCTTCTGTGAAGATTCCTCTTGTCTTCTATAAATTGTAATAGATAGACTGAGTAATCTCCCACATCCTTTCAGCATAATCAATGTGAGCTCGATTAACAACACCCCAAAGGATCTGTAGCACTGGGGCTCTTGGTCTTTCAAATCCTGAAGTCTTTCCCGTAAGGCACAGATTGATGATTGTTGTGAGTGCCCTCCATGGTTGGAACATGTCGTTAGTGGTGACATTTGACAAGTTTATGACTTCTCTTGGATAACCCAACTCATTGACAAACTCGATAAGCGTATCAGGAGTCGGAGGAGGAGAAAAAGCCCGGTTTTTATCGACTGGCGTGATCTGAAGAGCGTCTCTGAGTGTGTCTTGAGTGAGATCAAACCATTGCTCGTCCAGTTGACACTTATAGCTCCCGGCTTTACTGTCAAAGCAAATAGTATCCCAGAATTGTTGAATATAGATAGCCGGTATTGTTGATGAAGCTGTAAAAGCTCTGAAGAAATTTGTTTGCTTGAGAATATCCACAGCAATCTTGAAAATTGGGCTGGGTTGAGATTTTTCTTCATTCAGATAGCAGTTGCTTTTCCCAATTGGCACCCATCGAATGCGTGGTAAGATCTGTTCATCTGTACGGACGGGTGGTGCCATTGCGGGTGCATGTTCAGCATCAGCCATTGTATCTGCACAGTTACAATCACAGAAAAGCGACCATGCAGATAGGAATTGTTAGATGTGAGCAGATGCTCGGAAGTTAATCACGTATGCACAAGATCCAAGAGAAAGAACCCTAAGATCATGTTATAGAGTTAATCAATGAGTTTGGTCAACTCTTGAATCAACGGAAGTTAACTCATCGAAGAGAGGACATAACACACCGATTAAACCATAAGATTCAATGGCAATTAACAATCAATGCAATGCAAAACACAATGGACAAGCAACTTTTAGTGACTCAAAATGCAACGAATATTTTATGCTAATATCAAAACGCAGCCACTTAAACACAATTAGTAATTACTCAAAACGCAGCCATAATCAAAATGCAGTAACGTCAAAACGCAACACTCAAAACACAGCCATCATCAAAATGCAGTGATTATAATATTCAACAACTATCAAAACGCAATCATTCTAGAAAAATTTTGAATGGGGGCTTCAATATTTTAATATTAAAAATTTCTTCAAATCAAAACACAACGAGTTGCATTTTGTCCTATTTAACGATTAATGACCAAAACACAACACATGAATAAAGCCAAAACGCAACAGTTACACAAGCAAAACGCAATCAAGAATCTAACCGTCAAAACGCAACATGAATTTAACCACAAAAACGCAACCAAGAACTAACTATCAAAACACAACATGAATTTAACCACAAAAACGCAACCAAGAACACATTAGCTACTCACTTAAATTTGGATGATTATTTCTCACGAAAATCCTAAGAAAAAACGAGTTAATGAGAATCATGCCAAAACAGTTATGACTAAAACATGTGAGAATGATAGACAACATATAATGAGTGATACCTAGGCACGAACCCACGAAATTGGACACTCAGCAGGCAAATCGCAATGATGGTATTGAGAGAAAAGGAAAAAGAGCTTGATTGAGTTTCGACAAGTTTGACTTGGTCAAAACGCAACACACATGTATACCTACTTTCAATTTTCAGATAATGACACATATGGCCCCTCTCCTTTTTCCTTTTGGGTAAATACCAACTATTGGCAGAATTGGCCCCTCTCTTTTCTTTTAGGGTTAACTTAGCAACTAATGGAATAATTTATCTTGGGAAAGTGACACAATTGGTCCTTCACATTTAATGAGCCTAGGATACAATTAGCAAATAGCAAATAAGACCCTAGACATGCATATAATTGACACATTTGGACCTTTTTAAGTTAACTCTAGTTTAACTCCCCCTTAATCCATAACCCCATTAGTTACCACACCTTTTTGTGTTGAAAAATGCCTGTTAGATGTCATGAATTTGAAAAACCACTCTCCCCCTCAATCAATGACCCGTGTTTTATTTAAAGAGTTGTAGTCGTTGATTGAGTGTCAAATTTATGAAAACCCAAGTCCGATTGATTTACAAAAACAGCATTAAGAAACAACATTAAGCCACCACGTGAAATCCAAATAATTTTCTGAAGAATCATAGACGGAAAATTATAAGGAT
>BQNB010155859.1:0-13228 GCA_026074375.1 Tanacetum coccineum
AAGCTCAAATTTAGTAAGATCCATAATAGATTTAACTGATTTCAGGTTTAGATAAGATTAATACTGAATTCAAACAGCTCTATTTCAGCTTATAGACTGAAAGAGCTTAATATGAGCTTATTAGCTTATTGAGACAATATGACTTATAATGAGAGTTTAGAAAATAAGATTTAGAGTACTAAAAACTGAATTTCATTAATTGAAAACTGAATTACATTACTAGAAAAGGAGATTACAAAAACATTTAAGTAAAATTACGAATTTAAGCTAAAATTTACTTAAAAAGAAAGATAAAAAGAAGACTAAAAAACTAGATAGTGTGTGTGTGAGAAGTGAGGCCTATTTATAGTGCCAAGCTGAAGCTTCTAGGCCCTCTTGCCTTGCTCTCACCCAATCCTTCAATCTCTGCCATTCAATCCATCAATCATTGGGGCTAAATCTTGAGTCGTTAGATCACTTTGTGGACACCTGAGGATTGCCAGCGTGTCATTCCATTGATGTGACATTTGTGCTTCTTTTGTGAGTGATTTAGCACAAAAATCCACATAAACCTGTGCTTCTTTCATTGTTGACGTGGCTCTTCTTGAGAGAAAGTTAATGAATCCTTTGATAAAGACTGATTTGTCCTTTGGTTTGTGATGTAGACCTCTTGAATTGACTTAAGCACCCTCTAATTTTGATTTGCCCCTTGTTTTACCATGGGGTGAAAATGGTAAAGACGATGAATAGTAAAAGGGTTTCCCGCCTATTTTTGGACAGTTAAAACTGTTGGGCTTTTTGGAAGTTTACACAAATGGCCCCTCTCTTCCTTTTCTCCTTTTCTAGTTATAATTAACTTTCGGGAAATGCAAGATTGGTCCTTGTGGTTGTTATAAAAGGATTTTAGCTAAGGCTTGGGCTGAGGCTTGGCTTCTTTTGGCTTCGGCCTTGTACTCTTCTGATTCTCGTGCCCGGGCTTGCTTGATTTTGACTGTTTTCTTGCAATTTTTGACTTATCCGTACCTGCACACACAAAACACAAATACAAGCATATTTTTGCCATTTTTGGTCTGTTTTAGGTTTATTTGGGTTATTTTAGGTATAAATAGATATGTGTATTTTACACTTATCAATAACCCTTCCACCACCACCACCTCTACAACAACAAAGCACCACAGATCCTGCGTTAGCTGATCTTGTCTTGGTACTGGAACATATATGTGCCAACTTTGAAAAGAAAAATAAGGTTCAGGATCAGACTGCTCAAGCTCTCTCATCCAGGATATTCAAGTTGGAGAATCACGATTTGTATTCGAAGATTGACAAGTACATCAATGAGAACGTTAAAGAAGTTGTACAAAATGCTCTCAAAGCTCTAGTTCGTGAACACTTCAGAGTGTTGTCAGAATTTGAGATGAAAGAAATTCTTCGTGATCGGATGTTTGAAAGTGGCTCCTATCGATCACAGCCTGAACATATAGCTCTCTATGACGCTTTGGAGGCATCCATGGATCGTGAAAACAGGGAAGAGTTCATGGATGCGACGGCCAAGTCTCGTAAGAGATGTCATGATGACCAAGATCCTCCTCTACCTCCTCCAAAAGACTTAAACCAAAGTAAGAAGAAAAGGTACGATTCTGATGCATCTGCTTCTTAACAGCCTCAAGCTCAAACGTCCTCAGCTTAGAAGACTACTGACAAAAGAGATGCTCCTTCTAGCTCTTCAAAGCAAAAGCTTGATTCCTAATCTGAACAACTAATTGATGACATTCCAATACCAGATGATATGCATCTCTCAGATTCAGAGGACACCGGTGCTGATCATCTTCCAAAGATCAAGACCAGACCAGACTGGTTGAAGCCTATTCTTGAAGAAGAAATGCCAAAGACTCTAGAACCAGACTGGGTCATTCCTCCAAATGATTTACCTGAACCTGAAAATAACTAGGCCGATGCAATTGTTAAATCTTATCAAGATCCAGAAGAGAACAAGTTGCTTTGGAAAACTGGAGATATAGGCTCTTTCATCAAATGGTATTGTAAACGGATTGGGAAGTCGAAGCTCACCAAAACTAATTTGGAAGGTCCAGCGTTCAAGCTAGTCAGGCCATTTCACAAGAATGACATCTCCCTTCAATTTTAGATGTAAGAGTGTCACCTGTTGCTGACAGACAAGATTGATTTGACCAATCTTGAGGGTAATCGGGTTGTGCCTGACGTAAGTACCATTACCTTTAGGAGGTCCACCAGGCCAGGTAACAATTCAACCACAATACTTCTTCAATAAGGATCAGGAATATCTTATATAAGGTGAAAAAGACAGAAGGCATGCTCTCTCAATATCCAAGCTGAAAGTAGCTTACTACCAAGACTTTAGGCTCGAAGAACTTGTACCGTCACTGTAGATTGAAAGTGAACATGAATACGATGTTAGTGCAGCCTACGGTATCTCACACTGGTGGTTTAAGCGCAAGGAATTCTACATCACAAGACATAGTGCCCCCTCTGATCGTCGTGCAATCAGATCTCATATGAAGATTCTCAGTCTTATCAGTCTTAAGACCTTCTCACAATACGGTTACATGTTCTTGAGAGAGACTATTCTACGCAGAGCTGACTACAACGAATACAAGATCTCAGAAGCCGACTTCAAAAATATGCATCAGAATGATTTTGAAGACCTGTACCTGCTTCATCTTCGAGGCAATCTCAACCAATTATCTGGTGCTGACAAAGTTCATCTATTCAACGTAGTCAACCTGTGGATTAGAAATCTAGTCATCAGAAAACGTGTGGAAGACTTACAGTTCGGAATTAAGAGTTATCAGACGAAGCTCAATCTTACTCAACCGAATTGGGATGCATCTGATTTTCTATTCAAAGAAGATTACACCATTGTACACAAGCCAAGGGCCGTAATCTACATAGATAGAAATGATCAAAAGAAGATGATGCGGGAGAATGAGTTGCACAAGTTCAGCGACGATGCGTTGACAAGAATTCTGGAAAAGCTGGATCATATGGTTAAAGACTTTAGGCTGTTCAAGTTCAATCCGGGCATGGAGAATAGAATTTGGTTTGAGGATGATAAAAGAAGGAGTAAAGAGTTCATAGAGGTGATCGAGAGAAGGCTCAAGATTAGGAGAATATTCAGGAATCTGGAAAGCTTTATTAGTGGAAGGTTAAGAGATGTTGACTACAGACTCATCCCTAGAACTGAATGACTTCATCATTCCAACACTCAGGTCAATATCATCTTATGTTGTATATATATCTTGTACGTTATTCTTATTATGTAGTGTATCTTTAGGTGTTAAGTGTCAATGTATAAATTTTTCATGAGTTTTTCGTTAAACTAAAAATCTTTCAAAATTATTATACTTGATACTCACACGTACCCTTATAGATTGAGGGGGAGCATTAATATGTTCCCTAATCAGCTTGTGAATAATTAGCACATTTTTCTCCCAGTTTTCTAACATATTTGAATCCATTGATATCCAAAATATCAAAGGGTTGGAAAGTTTTGATAAGGGGAGAAAATATGATTTAAATATGAAAACGTATAAAAATGTAATTTTGTAGACTCATGTGTATACTCCATCCTCCTTGTGCTAAACATTTTCATTTATCGATGCACATGTTGAGGGGGAGCATTTCTGAAAAGCAAAAACAATTGAGGTACAAAAAGCTTTGATATATATATCACAAGTACCTGGTTGAGTTTTTCAATTGGTTTTATGGCAAGGTGAATAGTACTAAAAAGACCGACTATGTATTTACTTTTATTGAAGTTATAAGGTTGGTAAGGTTAGGTATTCGTTCCCATGATCCAGCCAGAACTAGAGGGATCTACCCAGGGACAATCTACTAGTTAGTGTAGAAGTCCTTAGGTACGATATAAAAAAGGTGTAAAAGTAAGAATAAGGGAATAGTGCCGACCAAGATGGAGCTAGTACTGGAACAAACCCAACAAGGTAATAGTCATGAAGTCTCAGTAAGCACTGAAGGGATTGAAGAATGAAAAAGAATTGTAAGGATAAAGGGTGAAAAGAAAGAAGCCCTCCATACACTTAGGCAGAAACCGGGTCAATACATATGCTGTCAAAATCACAATGATAATTGCTGACATTGAAGAAAGTCGTCATGGACCCAGTGATGCAATGCACAACCCTCCCTAGCCATTCAGAATCTCTTAAAAGAGTTTTGTTTCATTTCTCACAGAGACTAAACATGTTATCTATTGACTTTATCACTCTGAGTTAGTTGATATTGAAAAGGTGGCAGTCCGCTCCAGCCTCCGATCATTAAAACTAAAACGCACAATTAAGTCTAGAGCCAAGAGATCATCCATAAATCTCATTAGGACACTATTCCAATTTACTTGTCGTTCACACACTGTGAAAACAAGGATAATCATAAGAGTCCTACCCATTATCCTTGTGGTATTGCCAAAACATCTGAGTGATACTTAAGTATTCATAGTGAAGATTGAAATCTTGCTTGAGCGAACATCAAACAAGATCTTGGTATACTTGTGACACTGGATATCAATTCGATCCAGTTTATTAATTGACGATTGATGAATTTTGATAAAAGCTTAAAACTCTTTATGTGTTACAAAAACACTTTCTCAAGTGACACGTTGATTGATATTCAAATCAATTTTCTCTTCAATTGGTGAGACTTTGTCTAACTGATTCACTCATACTATGTTGTCTACTTTGAGATGCTCTGGTATTGAGAACGGCTAGTGCAGCTATGAAACCCTGTCAAGGAGATTCTTCAGAATTCTACCTGATCACAGGCAGTATTTATATTGATAAACAAGGAACTGTGGTTATTATAACCGTATTCGATGAAAGTGAACAAAGACTCTTTCGTTTATTACTAACGTAAACCTACAAGTATTCCCGACGGTAGCAGCTGGTAGCCGGAGACAAGTCAGATTCATAACAACATGCTCATACTCGACCGACACATCCAAAGACATCATGAAAGCTTAAATATATGTCTCAAAGCTTCCGCAACTCTGATGTCACACGTCCTTCTTGAAGTGATCAAATATCAAAGTTAAAAGAACTTCAAGAACTACGAATATTCAAGCTTTCAAAATTAAGAAAGGTATGAGCATGTCGGTCCAGATGTCACAAGGCACAAGATGGCAAAAGACCATAAGATGATGATTTAAGATTACGTTTGGCTGATGATCTCAAGAAATCTTAAGATCACATTCAAAGACAAGCTAAGGAACAAGCTTAAGATTAAAGATCAAATATCACTTCATCAAAGTGCAAGATATCAAATGAAGAATCAAAGACTACAAGTTAGAACACAAGAACAATCACAAGATTGCTAAGCTTAAGATTAGTATTTTCTAGGGTGACCTCCCTTAAGGGGAAATTGTTAGATATAAGAAAAAGACTTGGTCACCCCGTGTATTTTACAGTTTATCGTAACTCGTAGTTTAATGTTTAATGTATAACATTCAGTAATGAGCCGGGTATAAACCTAACGTGTGAGCCCATTGCCTAGGCCATAGGTCCGGTTTTACATACCATATATAAGCCTCTTACATCCCATGGAAGAGGTGGTTAGTCATTTCAATATACAAGCATTCCATTTTCTCTCACTAGAAATTTCTCTCTCTAGAAATCGGCTCAACCTATAATCTTCCATTGTGTTATGATATCCAATATCCTACAAAGCCTAAGCCTCATGTCATTCCATACTGCCAGTTCACCAAGCTGATCATCTATTACTTGGGAAGTAGACACAATATTCACAAAAGGCCCCAGTCTACTGTTTACATTACGGCAGATGACTATCCACTCGACAATCTCAAATTTGTCAGCAAAGGAGGAGTGGATGAGGTATTTCGAATGCCTATTCCTAAATACCTGATTACTGATGCCATTCAGAATCCAGAATACTACAAGAAATATATGGAAATGGCTGTTCGTAAACCCCATCAACTGACTAATATGACAGGTGAAGAGGTTGAGACGAAGAAGAAAGCTTCGAAGGCTGGTAAGTCCATACAGTCTGCACTTGCCAAACAGCCTAAGCCAGCGAAAAAGACAACCTCCAAGCCTACTCCTTTAAATAAAATCTACAAGCGAAAGAGGTCTAACCATCTTGTTAACAAAGCAGATAAAGAACCTCAACATGCTTCTGAACTTCATGTGGAAGATGATGAATACAATCTCCAGAGAGGTATTCAAACGAGCTTGGAATCTCTACAAGTACCGGTCGGCAGAGTGGTCATTCATGAACCTGACCCGGGGTTCATCCGCAAACTCCTAGATGTTGAAGGCAAAGGGAAAGATATTGTTTCTGATGAACAAGTTGCACAATCACTACTAGATCTGCAAAAGCCGAAGAAGCAAAGTATCAAGGATCAATAAATATTTCAGAGGCAGACTTCAGTCACTCAGAATGAATCTACTAGACCCTCTACACAACCTCAGGATGATACATCCACAAATGTGGTCCATGATACTTCGTCTCTCGTAGATTTTACCAATGATGCTGAAACTGTTACTGATATGGAACAATCTAACAATGAGACGAATACTAAGATTTTGAATATTGTTGAAGAACGAGGTGGGGAAGTTTCAAACACGGTGGCGTTAGAGGAAAGAACTGTTGAACTTGATGAAGGCCATGCTGGATCAGACCCTGGTAAGACACCCGAGTCTCGACCTCCACTAAAGCGTAAACTTATAGAAGAAGACCAGGCTGGATCAGACCCTAGACAAAGTCATGTAGCTCAGGCTAGACCAAACCCTAAACCAATACACGAATACTTCATTGCTATAGTTTACCCTGAAGTACATGAAAGCTTGAAGCTTACAACTGAGGAACAAGTCCACATAGAGAATCAACCAAGCTCATCAGGGACTCTTTCATTAATGAAGAATCTGGAGGATGATTTTACCTTTGGTGATCAATTCCTTAATGACAAATCAATAGAAGAAGAACTGAGAAAAGCTAATGTGGAAACTAAAGTTGAATCCATGGTCACTATTCCCATCCATCAAGCTTCTTTATCAGTTCCTCCACTGTCCACTCCTATCATCGATCTCTCACCTCACAAACCAGTGTCACCTCCTGTTCAAGAACCCATCTTCATAACAACAACTGCAACAACAACAACACTTCCACCACCACCCCCATAAAGCACAACAGATCCTGATTTAGCTACTCGTGTCTCTGTACTGGAAAAGAGAAGTGCTAACTTTGAGCAGAAAAACAAGCTCCAGGATAAGACAACTCAAGCTCTTGCATCCAAGGTTTACAAGCTGGAGCATCATGATCTCTGTTCTAAGATCGACAAACAAGTCAATGAGGTCGTCAAAGAAGTTGTTCACAATGCTCTCCAAGCTCCACTTCGTGAATGCTTCAGGGAGTTGTCTGAATTTCATATAAAAGAAATACTTCATGATCGGATGTTTGAAAGTAACTCCTACAGATCACATCCAGATCATACAGCTCTCTACGAAGCTCTTGAAGTATCCATGCAACGTGAAAAAAATGATGAACTTCATGAAACATTAACTAAGTCTCATAAGAGACGTCGTGATAACCAAGATCCTCCTCTACCTCCTACAAAGGACTCTGACCAAAGCAAGAAGAAAAAACATGATTTCAATGTTTCTGCTTCAAAATAGCCTCCAGTTCAGATGTCCTCAGCTTGGAAGACCTCTAACTCAAGAGAAGCTCCCTTTAGCTCCTCCAAGCAAAAGCCTACTTATCTATTTGTACAGCCTATTAATGACAATCCAATACCAGAAGCTATACATCTCTCAGAATAAAAGGATACCGGTGCTGCCCACCTTCCAAAGATCAAGACTAGACCAGACTGGTTGATGCCTTTACCAGATGAAGAAACACCGGAAACACCTGAACTAGACTAGGTCATTCTTCCAAATGACTTACTTGAGACTAAGAACAACTAGGCTGATGCACTAGCCAAAACGTATAAAGATCCAGAAGAAAACAAGTTACTTCAGAAAACTAGAGATATGGCATCCTTCATCCAATGGTATTGCAAACAAATTGGGAAGAAGAAGCTCGTCAAAGCTGACTTTGAAGGTCAAGCTTACAAGATAGTCAGACCATTTCATGAGAACATCATATCCCTTCAATTTTAAATGGAAGAGTTCCTCTTATTGCTAGCAGATCAGATTGATTTGATGAATCCTGAAGGTAATTGGGTCGTGCATGACATGAGAAAACCATTACTTCTAGGAGGTCCACCAGGTCAGATAACAATTCAAGCTCAATACTTCTTTAATAAAGACCTGGATTATCTCGTATCTGGTAATAAAGAAAGAAGGCATGCCCTGTCCATATCCAAGCTGAAAGCGGCTTACTATCCAGACTTTAAGCTTGAAGAATGAGTACCGTCTCTATGGACTGAAAGTGAAAGTGACTACGATATCAGTTCAGCCTACGATATTTCACACTGGTGGTTCAAGCGCAAGGAATTCTACATTACAAGACACAGTTCCCCTTCTGATCGCAATGCAGTCAGATTACATATGAATATTCTTAGTGTTTCCAGTCTCAAGACCTACTCCAAATACGGTTACACATTCTTGAAAAAGATTTTTTTACGAAGAGCTGACTATAAAGAATACAAGATCTCAAAAGCCGACTTCAAAAATTTGCATCTGAATGATTTTAAAGACATGTACCTGCTTCATCTTCAAGGCAAGCTCAACCACTTATCTGGAGCCAACAAAGTTCACCTATCTACTGCAGTAAACTTGTGGACTAGGAACATAGTCATCAGACAACGCGTGGAAGACTTGCAACTTGCTATTGAGAGCTATCAAACGAAGCTCAACATTACACAACCGAGATGGGATGCAACTGATTTTCTATTCAAAGAAGACTACACCATTGTCCACAAGCCGAGGGCTGTAATCTACAGAGATAGAAATAATCAGAAAAAGATGATGCGGGAGACTCAGGTGTATAAGTTCAGCGATGGCACTTTGACGAGAATTCTAGAATAGCTAGATTACATGGTCAAAGACTACGATCTATTCAAGTACAACCCTGGCATGGAAAGTAGGATTTGGACTGAGGATGATAAACGAAGGAGTTAAGAGTTTATAAAGCTTATTGAGAAAAGGCTCAAGATCAAGCGAATCTTCAAGAGTCTCAAAAGATTTGTTAGTGAAAGGATAAGATATATTGACTACAGACTCATCGACAGAACATAATGATCTCATCATTCTGATACTCAGGTCAATATCATCTTATATTATATAATATATCTTGTACATTATTATGTAGTGTATCTTTAGGTGTTATGTGTCAATGTATAAATTTTTCATGAGTTTTTCGTTAAACTCAAAATCTTTCAAAAATTATTATACCTGACACTAACACATATTCCTCTAATATTGAGGGGGAGCATTAATATGTTCCCTAATCGGCATATGAATAATCAGCACATTTTTCTCCCAGTTTTCTAACATATTTGAATCATTTGATATCCAAAATATCAAAGGGTTTGAAATTTTTGATAAGGGTAGAAAATGTGATTAAAATATGAAAACGTATAAAAATCTGATTTTATAGACTCATGTGTGTACTCCATCCTTTATGTGTGAAACACTTTCGTATATCGATGCACATGTTGAGGGTGAGTGTTTTTGAAAAGCCAAAACAATCGAGGTATAAAAAGATTTGATATTTATAACACAAGTACCTTGATTAAGTTTTTCAAATGGTTTTATGGCAAGGAGAACAGTACCAAAAGACCGATCATGCATTTAATTTTATCAGAGTTATAAGGTTGGTAAGGTAAGGTATTCGTTCCCATGATCCAACCAAAAGCGGAGAGATCTACCCAGGGACAATCCACTAGTTAGTGTAGAAGTCCTTAGGTATGATATAAAAAGGAGTATAAGTGAGAATAAGGGAATAGTGCCGACTGAGATGGAGCTAGTACTGGAACAAACCCAACAAGGTACTAGTCATGAAGTCTCGATAAGCACTGAAGGGGTTGAAGAATGAAAAAGAATTATAAGGATAAAGGGTGAAAAGAAAGAAGCCCTCCATACACTCAGGCATAAGCCGGGTCAATGCATAAACTATCAGAAACACTAAGATGTTGTCTGGTATTGAAGATAGTCGTCATGGACCTAGTGACGCAATGCACTACCCTCCCTAGCCACTCAAGGTCTCTCGACAGACTATTGTTTCATTTCTTACAGAGATTTACGCATTTCTATCGACTCTCTTACTCCGAGTTAGTTGATATTGAAAAGGTGACAGTCAGCTTCGGCCTTCGATCACTAAAACTAAAACGCACTATTGAGTCTAGAGCCAAGAGATCATCTATAAATATCATTAGGACACTATTCTAATATACTTGTCTTTCACACACTGTAAAAACAAGGAATATCTTAAGGGTCCTACGCATTATCCTTGTGGTATTACCAGAACATCCGAGTGATACTTAAGTATTCACAGTGAAGATGGATATCCTGCTAGAGCCTACATCAAACAAGCTCTATGGTAGGTGACTTGTAAGATCCTAAATGGATTAAACTTGTGACACTAGATATCGATTCAGTCTAGATTATGAATTGACGGTTGATGAATTTTGATAAACGCTTAAAACTCTCGATGTGTTACAAAAACACTTTTACAAGTGACATGTCGATTGATTTTTAAATCAATTTTCTCTTCAATCGGTGAGATAGTAACTCACTGATTCACTCATAATGTGTTGTATGCTTTGAGATGCTCTTGTATTGAGAACGGCTAGTGCAGCTCCGAAACCCTGTCAAGGAGATTCTTCGAAATTCTACCTGATCACAAGCAATATTTATACTGATTAACGGGGAACTGTGGTTATTACAACTGTATTCGATGAAATTGAACAAAGTCTCTTTCATCTATTTATTACTAACGTAAACATGCAGGTATTCCCGACGGTAACAGTTGTTAGCCAGAGACAAGTCGGTTTATAACCACATGCTCATACTCGACTAACATATCTTAAGACATCACAAAAGCTTAAGTAATTATTTCAAGGCTTTGACTACTCTGATACCATACTTCCTTCTTGAAGTGACCAAGTATTAAAGTTAAAGAACTTCAAGAATAAAGAATATTCAAGCTTTTAAGATCAAGAAAGATATGAGCATGTCGGTTCGAAAGTCACAAGTATACAAGATGGCGAAAGATCACAAGATGATGATTAGAGATTACATCTAGCTGATGATCTCAATAAAGCTCAAGATCACATACAGAGTCAAGCTTAAAGGAACAAGCTTAAGACACAAGTCAAAGATCATTATATCAAAGTACAATATATCAAATGAAGAATCAAATACTACGAGCTAGAACACAATATCAATCAAAAGATTGCAGACCTTCAGTTAGTATTTTCTTGGGTAACCTCCCTTAGGGGGAGATTGTTAGATTTAAGAAAAAGACTTGGTCACCCCGTGTAATTTACAGTTTATCCTAGTTCGTAGTTTAATGTTAATCGTGTGACATACGGTATTGGGTCGGGTATAAACCCACATATGTAAGCCCATACCAAGGCCATTGGGCTGGTTTATAAGACACATATAAATAATTCTTCCATCCCATGGAAGAGGTGGTTGGTCATTTTATAATTCAAGTATTACTTTTTGTCACCAGAACGTTTCTCTCTAGTTGTTTCTCTCTTTAGGAATCGGCTAACCCCAACCATCACCATTGTGTTATGATATCTAATATCCTACAGGTGGGCTCATCCACATTTTCACATCCTACTTGGATAACATGCACATTATCCTTTAACTTCTTCATATCTTCCCTAAGGTTATCCAGTTTATTTGTAATAGCTGCAATTCCATCTGAGCTATCACTACTCACTCTCCTGCTCTTCAACTCGTCGTGACATTTCTGTGAATGGTCAGCCATAGTTTGGATTGCATCTAATTTCTTAGCAGGTGTCTTATTTGGTATTAGTCCCTACGAATCTAGTAATTGGCGAGTCATAGTTTCTAACCCTTTGTATGGCTATTAAGATCATGTGTTGGGCACTTGTAGAGCAGGTCATTATACCTTTCCCATGCTTGGTACAAGGTCTCATTACCTTCCTGCTTGAAGTTGTGGATCTCCTCAAGCTACTTAGCTATTTTAGATGGCGAACAATACCTTTTAATGAAGGCCTTTTTTGAGCAAATCTCAGGTGTTGATTTTTGCTAGTGATAATCTATCCACCCATCGCTTTGCAGCTCCTGTTAGACTGATGGGAAATACACGCAACATGACTGCGTCATGTGTAACTCCTGGAATGTTGAACAAACTGATGATGTCCAATATCCTTTCAACGTGTTCATAGGCATCGTTGTTTTTGTTCCCTAAGAAGGTGTCTTCTCTCAATTCTCTCATGAACTGACTTTTGATCTCAAAATCAACATTGCCTCCAATTTCAGGTTAAACCACACCCGGTGCCTGGTTTTCATAAGTCAATACCAAATACTTCTCCATAGTGAGCGTGTTGATATTGGCGTCACCCATCTTGTTTCCTAAAATTAAGAATAACAGAAAATTGGTTCTTTACAAACTTAAACAAACAAAAACAGAAATTCAAATTGTAAACTAATTTTAGATCCTCGACAATGTGTCAAAAACTTGATGCGTATTAATCGTTGAATTAATTTTACAAGTTTTAAATTTATAAAACTCGATTACCTATGGTCTACAACGCAATAATGGATGGAAAACCCGATTGTGTATAGTGCAGGATTGGTAAATTCGTAGTCGTCCCATAAGCTAAGTGTTTTAGTTCTAATTTGAACGTGTCACAAGTTTGAATATGATTAAATAGAATTAAAGTAAATTAAACACGAAATTAAATTACGAGAATTGATCAGGGAGAAAAGAGTATTAGCCTAGTTATTCTTTTGTTATAGTTACGACTATTGTTTCCTAGTGCATTGTCTACTTATCGCTTACTGTGGTTCTAATATCGACAGGCCCTATTAAACACCAAAACCTGTCCTATGTATCCTATAATCTCAGGCCCTGGTTGTACACTGGTACATGCTTAATTACACATACCATTTTCCATTAAAAACGAACTTAAATGATTAAAAACGTACCACAAATACATTGTATTTGTATGTTTTGCATTTGAATTGTGCAGGAAACAGATATTCAAGAAAAGGACAAAAAGAAAGCTAAACGGACAAAACCAAGCACGGAATGGAAAAGACAAAGTCAA
>BQNB010155861.1:0-15339 GCA_026074375.1 Tanacetum coccineum
CCTTTTATCTCCCAACTAAGCTTGCAGCCGTTCGATCTTTTGTTGCATGTCATTATAAGCTTTATCGTATGAAATTTTGTCATATTCGCATTCTTCACACTTTTTGTACCAATCATTCTAAAGTTTAGCATATTCATCCTCCATTTTAATGATATAATTTTTAAATCGTTCTTTCGTACGTTCAAGCTCAGTTTGGAGATTTGATGAATCTACAACAGATGAATTTTGCACAATAGCCATAATATCCTGACTGACAACTGCTCTCAAGAGATGCTCAATTTCCAATTCCAATGCATTGTGCTTAGCAAGAGATTCATCAGCTTCTTTTGCAAGAGATTTAAAGTCTCGAACAAATTTGGCTGCTTCTTGCTTGAGATAAAAAGGATTTTGATAACCCAAAGCCATTTTCTGTTCGGTGTGGTAAAACGAGTCTGGCTTAGGTGAAAGCATGTGCATCGTTTGAATCGATTGACCCGTTTTAACCAAAATATTATCTAATTCCTTTATCTTATTCTCAAGTTGAATTTGTTTACCGGAACTTAAATGAAGAGCATTTATCTTTTTAGTAAGACATTGTTCTTGATAAACCGACTTTTGATAACCTTTTCTTTTCTTGATTTTTATATCTAGCAAGCTCAGTGGTCAAATCAGCATTTGTTTCTTTCATTTTGCGATTGACCGAGTTCACGTGTTTCCTCAACAGTTGCAGGATGGTGATCTAATGTTCCCCCATCTTGTTCCACACTAGAAACCTCATAAATAACATTATTATTATTCTGTTGTACTTGGTGTGGTTCAGGAATGGGTTCGAGTAGCTCAGTATACTGCTCCTCTTGAGTAAACATATTAAATATCTCATTATCATAGCAGTTGTCATAGTTGTGTACCTCAGCTGATCCGTCTGAATCATAGACGGGAGCTTTGTCAGTCTGAGTACCCGATGTCGATGCTTGCTGCAAATTAGCCATCAAAATGCAGTTTGCATTGACTTCCTCAATTTCATCAAGATCTGCTGCAGCAGCCATCAAATCAAACTCTTCAGCTTGGAGTTGGATTCCTACTTCTTCCTTTTGAGCAATTAAAACTGAGTCTGAAGATAAGCATCATCCCTTCTCCTTGGTCTGACTGTGCAGTTCTTAGCAAGATGACCCAATCCTCTACAAATGTAACACCTTATCTGATTACCATTATTTCCAATAGCATTACCCTCAGCCCGTGCTGCTACAACATTACCATTCCCATTTGGATTCTGATTAGTAATCCCCGGAACAACAATTAGCCCATTCCGATTTCCAACATTCTGAACACCCGGATTCTGAACTGCATTCTGAACAACCTGATTCCCGACATTCTGTACTGCATTATACCCATTCTGGTTCCTAACATTTTGCTAAGCATACTGTCTAAACTGATTCCTACCATTTCCTCCAACCATCTGCATCTGTCTATCTTGACCCATATTCATACCCAGTTAAGCAATCTTCCTATTACGAGGGTTTGATGAAATTCTCTGGTTGTTGTTAGTTGGTGTTGAGTAGTTTAGTTTGAATGCCTTAGCCATTAGAGCGTGCCAGTTCATGTGGTTGTGGATCTTGTGATGTCTTCGGATTTGGGCATGGTGGTTGGCATGTAGTCTGGTTGATATGATGGTTTTGGGGTGTAGTTGTTGTTGATGGGTTTGTGTTTGTTGCATTAGTATTGGTGATGTTGATCTTGGTGAAACACTGATAGTTGAAAGGATGTTGGAAATGCCCATGAGTGCTAGACGGATCATGTGTTTTTTGCAAGTCGTTCAGCTCTTTATCATCACATCCTTTGATTGTACTGTCAAGAAATCATAACAACTGAGTGTAAATCAGTCGTATGCAAGTCCTTCGTTTGATGAACAATAAGTAACAGCTGACACCCATTCTGGTGTAAAGTTGTTTAGGAACTTGAGATTACTAGCAATCTTTTTCAGAAAGGGTTTTTGTTTCTCTTTAAAATCATTCACAATTTTGAGAAACCGGTGATAGTAAGACTCAAATCGATTCCCATCAGTGGAAGTAAACTTCCCATTCATTAAACAACTTAGCCTTCTTTTCTTGAATTCCAATATCAGAACCTTTCATCATTTGTTGCACACGTAACCAGATTTCCTGAGCAGTTTCACAACTATCAACAGCAGCATAGATGTCTTCAGGAAGACCGAGAAGAATGGTCTGAATAGCTTGATCATCTGCTTCCATCTGTTTAATTTCTGCTACTGTGAGTTCATCATCGGTTTGTTCATGAAACGTTGCAGGAACAGGTACTTCACGATCTGTATCACCTGGTTCAGGGATCATTCGTCTGACATAAGGACCATTCATAATGGAGTTGTAGATTAACTTTCCATTTGGTC
Organism: Tanacetum coccineum; assembly: GCA_026074375.1. Lineage (NCBI taxonomy): Eukaryota > Viridiplantae > Streptophyta > Magnoliopsida > Asterales > Asteraceae > Tanacetum > Tanacetum coccineum. Next base: position 2,384 of record BQNB010155861.1, read on the forward strand.
TGCTCTTAGCATACCGAAGAAGACGAGATGACCATGGAACATAGTTCTCTTTGTTAAGCATAGGAGGGCGGTTTTCAGAACCGCTGCATAAATGTCTTGTTGAGTCGACATTGAAAAATGCTGTGAAATGATAAACAATGGATCTTTAGTGGGTAAAGTGATTTGTTTGTTTGGTTGTGGATTTGAATCAATAACGTTCACGGGATTTTACTCGTCTAAGACAAATACCGATAAGGAAATTTAAACGGGATTTACAAATCACTAGATAAAACGTGAATGATTGAATTCGGAATCAGCGACGAAAAATTCCAAAATACTGAAAGTGTCAAACTCATAGACAACGATTGTTTTGGTGCTTCGAAAAAATCCTTAACACTAAAGGTGTTACAGCGTGATCCGTCACGTTTTTCTCTTCGATTTGAGAGGTCACGGGCCTTAAACGGACTTACGGATCAAAAGTTATGGCTGTTTTACTGAAACCCTTTTCTGCACACACAAAAAAAATTTCGTTCGGTCCAAAAAAAATTGCTCTCGTTCGATCAACGCTAGTTCGAACCTTCGCTCGTTCGATCGACGCTAGTTCGATCCACGCTAGTTCGGTCCTTCGCTCGTTCGATCGACGCTAGTTCGATCGTGGCTAGTTCGGTCCTTCGCTCGTTCGATCGTGGCTAGTTCGGTCCTTCGCTCGTTCGATCGACGCTAGTTCGATCCTGGCTAGTTCGATCCTTCGCTCGTTCGATCGTGGCTAGTTCGGTCTGCTGCTTGTTCGATCGTTGGCTTGTTCGATCCACAAGAAATGTCACTCGTTCGATGCTTGCAAAGACCGCTCGTTCGATCCTTTAAGGTTTCTACTCGTTCGATGGTGCTAGTTCGAACCAAAAGAGATTTCACTCGTTCGATGGTGCTAGTTCGAACCAAAAGAAATTTCACTCGTTCGATGGTGCTAGTTCGATTGACCTAGTTCGAACCAAACACCCCACTCGTTCGATCTTCGCTAGAATGATGCTCGATTCTTTGCTTCTTTCCGACCTTGCGATTTGCACAAACAACCTCAACGAATTACAAGCACTAAACCACAAGCACTAAACCACAAGGTTCTTGTACAAAAAAAATTATAATGAACGATATAATGGGAAAAAAATTTCGAATAGAAAAAAAACAAACACCAAAACTTAATAAGCCGAAACAAAAAATCTCTAATAAGTTACCACACACAAATCACATAACCCAACCTTGGCTCTTGATACCACTTGTTAGGATATCATTTCATCACCAAAACACAAAAATAAGAAAAATAGATTTTAGAGAGAGAAAGTAAAAAACAAAGAAAAATGGTTACTTGTTTCACAAAAGAAAAATGAGAAGCAACACCCTCTCCACACTTGGAGAGGGCTTTAAATAGCTACAAGGATGGACTATTCTTGTAGGCTTTGAGTTGGGCCGGTTCATAGAACAAATGGGCTTGAGCCCGACAACTAGGCCCAACTAGCTTAACTAAACTCCCGAAAACTACGTTTTCCTATACAAGGCTCAGGATTGTTTAATGACCATCACTTTACTAAATATCACGGCTAACATTTAAGTTTTATTTGCTCTTACATTTGAGTCACTTAGGGCTTATTAAAAGTTAAAAAAAAAATAAATAAAAAAAAAAAAAAAAAAAAAAAAAAAAAAAAAAAAAAAAAAAAATCATTTTAGGTTTAAATTTTGATAATTTAGGTTTTAAGTAGCGTTCGTTTTTAATTCCCCGTTAACGTTTTAGCTCGTATATTTAATTGCCTTTATTGTTTGCTTTCTTTTAGTTATTTTTTTTGCACTTTATTAGTAGAAATAAATTTCAAATCAAATCTTTGATCATTCAAGCATTGTTTAAAAACCGATTCTCGATTTTCAAATTCGCGGCCTCTTTGGGACATAACGACCCGGGTCCGGTTTTAAACTTTGTGGATAACGAAGCGAGAAACCGATACTTCCGGATATATATATTTTTATTTGTGAATTTAAACTTATTCTTTTTTGGATTTTAAAAGTGATTTGTTTATTTTCACCTATATTATATTATATATATAGTATAAATTGCTATAAACCAAGGATCCACAATTGAATGACCACCCCTTAGGGGGAGATTGTTTGCCGTGCTTTTAGTAAAGTGATGGTCATTATCAATCCCAAGCCTTGTATAGGAAAACATAGTTAACGGGAATCTCTTTTAAGCTAATTGGGCCTAGTTGTCGAGCTTAAAGCCCATTCGTAGCTTGGTCCTGTTCAAAAGACCCATAAGAAATCCTACAAGGCTTGTCCACTCTATGTACTATATAAAGCCCTCTCCAAGTGTGGAGAGGGTGTTGCTTCTCATTTTTCTTTTCTAGTGCAAGTAACCTTTTCTCTCTCTTTGTCTCTCTCTAGTTCTTCTCTCTCTCTTCTAAAATTGTTTCTCATTATTTTAGTGTCTATGTGATGAAATTGATATCATCTAACAAAAATAAAGCCTTAGGAACTATTCCTTCAGGTCATTTGCTGTCCTTAAAATGATAGGTAATATATCGAAACATAGCATAAAAAGGAAATTTTGACCAAAATTTAATTTTTTTATGACATATACCGACGAAAGCCAAGTATTAATAGCGTATCATGGATAGGAATGTATATGACTAGCACAAAATCCCTTAAAATTCCACCCTAAAAATGTGAGGTTCGCCTTTAGATCTTTAGGAATTCGGGTATCCATTATTGATACCCAAGATAATTTGTACCTTTAGCTTTCTCGAGTTAAGGTTTGAATGTAATCATATGTGTCTATTCCGTCGTTACGGATGTGTACGTATGGTCTTAGTCGCCTTTTCTGGAGCATTGGTATCGGTATTAAATTATATGAGTGTAATGTGATAACCGATAACTATTCCTGGGTTAAGTATTATAAAATATTATGATTATATATATTGGAGTCTTTTGATTTTGTCGGTTTTCTTGGAGAAAGCCGAAAAGTTTACTTTGGTTGACCTATTTTGCGTAAAAACGGTTACTGTTTAACCGGGTTTTAGGAGAGTCATAGAAATCGTAAAAGAATCACTTTTGATTTATCTTTCCGTTTTAGAATGGTTATGAAGTCTTTTGGTGCTTTCCGAGAAGTTACCCCGTGTTTAGTAGAAATCCTCACGCAGCGCGTACCGGCACGACAGTAAATTTAAAAATGAGTTTTATAAGCTTTGGGTGAATTGAATAAACTTATTTAATGAAATATTTTATAAGTTGATGAAACGTTGGATAAAACGTGAATCGTTGAGGTGTGAATTGAAAGTTATTAGAAAATGGGCGTTTTCGTGAAATTCGGTAAAAGACTGTAACAGTCGTTAAAGTGAAAACTTTGGGCAAATCAAAAGTGTCAAGTCGTATTTTGAAAGTGGGAACACTTTTAAAAATGATGGGAAAGGTTCAGCTAAGTTTAAATGAAAATTTGTGTTTTTGGTCTTGACGTGACCGGTAACATCCTAAATGAATTTTGGGAGACTTAAATTATAAAAGGGTGTCAAGTAAATACTCTAGATTATTGGAAAATGATTTTAAACGTAATAAAAATACTAACTAAACCCGGGTAACATTTTTACTTAGCGAGAATTGAGTTTTTAGAGAACCTGACAAAAAAAAACGAGACACCCCGAGCCACTTAGGATCCATGGCCGGTTGGATGAGACAAGAGGGAACAAGGTGGCACTTTTTTTTAGCTCATATGGTCCATGTATGGTACATTTAGGCTTTGCCTCCACCTAAAACACACACTTATGCATGTTTTTGAAATTAAAAAAAACACATATGACCTCTCTTTCTCTCTTATATTCGGACGCAACCACAAGGACCAAGAAACACAAATTTTTTGAAGATTTAGCAAGAACACGGGTTAATAATCAATAGTGGGTTGGAGTTAGATAGTTTCGGATTGTAGAAAACGATTTGGGGTTTATTTATTCGCGTCAAAACCAAACCAAGAACATCAAGATTGTAAGTTTTTCTAAATTTTGTTTTAAGTTGTACTTTTATGGTTCTCATAGTGTCTAAACACTAGTTATACAAGTTGATCATTGTAAAATCGAGTTTTGAAAACAAAACGAATGGTAAAAGGGTGTGTTTGTGTGCGTCAAAATCAAAGAAAAAGAACAAGGAATGGTTACTTTTAAATTTTGGTTGTAGTGGTGAATTTATTTTGGAGTCTAATGCATATTTGGGGGCTTATTTTCGAAGTTTGCTTAAAAATAAGCTAGAAATGGCTTAATTGGTTTTGGGTTGTTTCGGTTTGGGCTCGGCCCAACCGGTGTTGGTGGTTTTGGGCCTCGATGGTGCTCGGTCCAACAAAGAGGAAATGGGCCCGACCCATTTGTCCTCGGCTTATAAGCCCATTTAATTTTTGGCTTATTTGGCTTATGGTTTTTATATGTCTCGGCTTATTTTGACTATTTTTGGCTTATTTGCTTAAAAGCTTATTTGATGTCGAGCTTATTAAAGCTTCGACTTATGTTCGGCTCATGGCTTATTCGAGTTTGGCTTATTTGGTTCAGCTTATATTTTGGACTCATAACTTATTTTGGTTTCGACTTATGTTTGGGCTTATTTCGGTTTCGACTTATATTTTGAGCTTATAGCTTATTAATTTTGGCTTATATTGCGAGCTTATGGCTTAACGAATTCGGCTTATATATGCGAGCTTATAGCTTATTATTTCGAGGTTTAGTAGATGGGCTTTAAAGGCTCATTGGGTTTACAGCATATGTTTGCATAGGTGAATAATGGGGTTCGGCTTATATAAATGGCTTATAACTTAAATTGTTTCGGCTTGTGTATGGGCTAGTCATTTAACTTCTTGCCCATGTTACGAGCATATTGGGTTTCGATTTATAACTTGAACTTTTAATATAACTTGGACCTTAATTTTTGGGTTGGACTTAAATATATGAATAATGTATTTTGGACTCAAAATTGATTTAGAAGTGGCAAAAATGGATTTATAGGAGCTAAAGGACTAATATTTGGCTTTCGGACCTAATAAACAGAAATTTGATAAATTGGATACTAAAACGAATGGGTGGATTTATAATAGTTGCAGAAGTGGAAAAGACTTAAGTGGACGATTTTTGGTCACGTTTGGATAAGCACGTTAAAAGTGTGAACTTTTTGGCATTATGTCGGAATTTTTGGAAAAATTAGTGGAAATAATTATTTTATGTTGACTCGACTAAAGGACAAAAAGGTGAATTTGTAAATGTTAAGAGTTAGGAGTAAACGATTTAACACGAACATGCAAAGATGATAAAGATTTCTATACATACCCCGCTTAGCCCGATAAAAAGACAGAATAATAATAAAATATTATTTTATTCCATTTTATTTAAAGTATTTGTATTATATATATAAAATAAGTATATATATATTTATACGTACTTATACGTATCGTATCGACTTCGAGATGCTTATTCGTTTATTTAAATCTTTGAACTCTCACTCATTTCTCGTCAGATTTTCTTGGGCCGTTTGGTCAGTTGTCTTCATTTTCATTATTGGCTATGTTATGAGTATTCAGTGTCGATGTCGCACTTAGCCCAAGTGCATTGAGTCGTTTAGCGTAACCACCACACAACCATGATTTTTAAATAAAGGTTTTGAAAACAAGGGTAAAGGTTTTGTAATGAGGATACAAATTTGGAAATAAGGACAAAGGTTTTGTGAAATGGATAAGGATTTCGTGTGAGTAAATGACGAACGCTTGTACAATAAGATAACTTTGTACACATATTTATTAGGTAAAAATTTATGTTAGGTCGTGGCCGGGTACTATTGAGCGTGCGTTGAGATTATTTGTGCGTTGCTTATTGTGATTTGTGCGGTTGCTATCTGTTGCTATTGAGGTGAGTTCTCGTAGCCCTACTTTTTACTGTTTTTCCGTTGGGGGAAAATGATACTCAAATGTGTTTTGAACTGTTTTCTGAACTGTGCGAAACGTGGTTTTGTTTTTGGGACAATTTATGTGCTTATGACTGCTATGTGAATATGTGTAATGTGATCTTACTTGCATGTACTGTGTTTGGCATGGCAAGGGATGTAGTTCTTCACCCTAATTTGCTCCAGCTGGTAGGCTTTAGGTGTGGTATGTCATCGGGGTTGCGACCCTAAGAGCGTTGGTACGCGCTGGTAATAAGACTAGCGGGGATGCTAGGTCTTGGTACATGATTAGCGGGGATGCTAAGTCATGGGTTTGGTTTGCATATATTCGCTGTCATATAGCACAATTGTACAACTGTATGAGATATTGGCACAACGACTATACCAACATTATTGTTGATGTTTTCGAGTATCATTTTCAGGTGCATTGTTAACAAAGATAACTAAGGACTATTGGGGACCAAAGTTGAGGACAAATTGGGAGTTTATTTGAACACAATTGTTTGACATTTTCCAAGGTTGCAAATTCATAAACTTTTGTAAATAATCTTTGGTAAACAAATGTATGGTATGATCTTGTATCTTGTGCAATGTAAATCATTATGTCGCATTCCCGTGTTTCCGCCGCTGACGGAGTGTGACATGTACCGGTAGTATATTAAATTCTAGAACTTGTTTTTGTGATGCATCCCAAGACCGCATAGTAAGTATTAGGATTTGCTAGAAAAGAGGCACTATGATTAACCCATGTTTTAAACCTGTAATTGTTATGATGGTCACATCGACTATGTAACTACCCCACACCCTTGCCATGCACTCATTTTTAGTGCAGGATACCCCTGGTACAATCCTCCGAGCCTATCCTTTATCACGGTTCTTGTAATTTTCTGGTTAAGCCGGACTATTAATGAAGAGCATTGTTAACCCTTAAACCAATCGTTACACCCAAATCCCCTTAGCCTACCTTGTATGTACTCACTTTTAGTACATTATTATTTTAACCCAAGTTATTTATTGAGTACACAGTTGTTAAGTCCTTATCCTTGTAAATACTGTTTTGGGACGATTGGGATTCATGGTAGTATTCATCTTATGAAGAATTTAGGAAGAAGTAATTTATTACCCATAATAGAGCTCAATAAGCTCCATGTTATTTTGATCCACCTCAAATTGGGTCATTAGTTAGATTGTAAATAATCGAGTATGTAAAAGTTCAAGTGTAGGGGTGTGTCTATAAACCCCCATGATGTATTATATGTTTAAGCAATGGCAGGGCAAAAGTGTACGAAAAAAATGAGAAAAAGAAAAGAAAAGAATCAAAAAATATATATATAAAAAAGTAAAAAAAATGTACGGGCTGCCATTTGCTTATGTTTATGTTTATATTAGAGTCAAGAAAAGAAAAAGAAAGAGATTGGTGTAGAGTTTTGTAGAGTTTGTATATTTTTCCCAAAGTCTTGGCTGAAGCAACAAACAACGTCTAAGTCATATAATTTAATTAGCTAACCCTTCCACTCCAAATTCACCCAAAGTCACCACCCAAATGTATCCCATCCGTTTCCGTTTCCATTAATGTTATCTTACACCTACACCCCACAACCCTTTAAAAGACCTCTTGGATAGTAATGAATAATGCTTGCGCCTAGCGGTGGAGGTTTGATCCTTTACCAAGCCTATGGTAATTTATATGCTATGACAGGTAATGAGTGTTGATTTTCCGTTTCCCCATTATGTTATAATTTATTATACACCCGAGAGAAAGAGAGAATCCGAAACACTTATGTGAGTGCAGTATATACTTTTTCGTAGCCTTTTAATTACGAGGTCTAGAAGGTTGTGTTGTAAAATACTTTTAAAGAGTATGTTAAATGACCCTCATATTGCTATTGTCTAGGTAGAAAAGCCCATTTGCTTGAGGACAAGCAAATCCCAAGTGTAGGGGTTTTTTATGATGCGTCATTTTATACACTATTTCGAGGTCATTTAACCCCCTAAATCATGCAAATATGCCCAAATTATGTGCTTAATCATTTGTTTTTAGGTTTTTAGCACTTGGATGGCTTTTGGAGGAAATACACGTGACTTGGGCTCATTTGGAGAAGAAACGGACAAGATTACAGACCTACACCAAATCTCTTGAAGACTTTTGCAAATAGTGGCTGGAGATGGTGTCACAGGCATAAAGCGACGCCGTTGTGATCTATCTAGTGACGGCGTCAGGAATTTGGCGATGGCGTCAGGACGCGGCCGACTTAAAGAGGATCTAGAATTGTCTACGTGGCGACGACGTCTGGATTACAAAGCGACGCCGTCGCGTCGACATCTCTACAAATATAAATCCGTTTTTAGGGTTTTAGTGTGTAACTTTGGGATAACTTTGTATAACCCTAGGGAGACGAACCCTAGTCATTCTAGCAGCTTTTAAGATCGTTTTAAGGCCTCAAAACCCTATTGTAACTACCTTTAATCCATGTTTTAATCAAGTAAGATTATTTATCATTAATCATTCAATATGTCTATGTGTTGTGTGATTGATTTATATTCTTGCTTTATCTTTAACATGCTAGGCTAAACCCTCCTTTGTATTTACTTATGATTGCATGAAACTTAGGTTGTAGATCCTTTTGATGTTGCTTCTTGTTGATGAATGTGCGTGTTAGGCTCTAGAAAACTAGCCATAAGATATTAAATTGGGATAGATGTCTAGGGAACGCGAGTAGTGTAGAAAGGATACCATCAGTAACAGTCTTCATACTACCTTACCCCTAATATGGTTGATCCTTCTTAAGTTATTTCACATGCATTTAATATACTCTTAGGGGCCTTGTAATAGTCTTCATACTACCTTACTTGTGCGTTGCCCTAACGGAATATTAAATAGACGGCGGGTTCGTGTAATCCGTTCATGACCTAGGAAATACTTACACAGATCATCACAAGTGTGACAAGGCAACAGATCTAGGAGAAGCAATCTGAGGAGTAGTGCATGATTAGGTAAATACATATTTTTATCATAAAGTTATCACCAGTAGTATAGATTATAATTAGTTTAATTATTAGTTAATCAAACCAATCTCCATAGATTGACATGATTTCTTAAACTAATAATAAAAAACACAAAAATAATCTTCTCTCAACCTCTAGAATTTCCGTTAGACCGTGATCAAGCCCTTCCAACCTTATTTCCCTGGAACGATAACACAAAAAAGCCCCCGAGTCTTGCCTATACTACCACAACAATGATATAGGTACACTGCTAGGGATTGTTAAAACTTCCTGTGAAAGTTTCACAACCTCACACCAGTACGAGATTGAAATTGTAGGATGCCTTGATTTTTGTTTCTATAATCCCTAGATTTAAGCACGGTTTGTTGTTTCTAACGATGCTCTTTAGAAGAATCATTTGCATGTATCATTTCAAAGGAAACTAAATAAAACAACAGAATCACTCAGTGTCTACATTCACAATGCAGAAAGAAAGAAAAACAAAAAAATAAAAAGTTTAATTACTATGAATTTCTTGGTAAACTAGAATTTATTAATAAAACAAAACCTAATACACACTACACCCAAACCGTTTTCAATTTTTCGGTTCATAATAATGGCCAATTGGTAATCGATCACACAAAAAACCCGATGTACGTCAACGGTGGAACAATGAAGATCACCATTCCAAGAATGAAACTAGAAGAGATGAAACAATATTTGTTTCATATTTCAAGTACAAAGATTCATGCTCTTTATTATAAAATACCACACAATGGCTTTTCAATAATCGTCAAACTTAGAAACAACTATGATATGCATGTCATGTTTGATATATCTTCAGCAAATTACAAATTGGAAATTTACATTGACCACCTCGGTGCCAAATTTATTATAGTTAAAATTTTATTTTTCCTAAATGCTAGCTTGGTGGAAAATGATGAGCCATGTCATAACTGATTCACAGTTGAAAGTGCAAGACCATAAAAAAGGCAAACATAAAATGATTACACTTTCGATCAAAGCTTAAATGGGGCGAATTGGCGGAACAAAAACACTTCGAAGACGAGGAAACTAAAGAAGCTCAACGTCGACTTGGAAATCATAGGAATCGTATGTACTAATATTCATGTAACTTAATAAGAATCATATATATATTAAGAATGACTTTTCAATGTAAATACTATGTTCCTCTTTTTCGTTTTGCAACAACTCATGCAAATTAAATTATTCATTACGAAGCTGCATAAAACAACTCAATGACAATTGATGCATACTACTCGAAAATAGTGTCGATTATCACTTATACATGTACGCGGTCTATGACATGATTTGACAACGTATGTGACTTTTTCAGGCGATTAAAAAAGAATGCCCATACTATTTACCCTATAACAACTAGGTTATCATCTACAATAGAATATTGTCACACACACACACACACTGCTTCTTTCCACTAACAAAGTCTATGGTGTATTCTGCAAATGAAGCACGTAAAATAATTGTTTCTAAACTACAAAGGGAGCTTGAAGCTGAGGCAACACTTGCAAATCAGTTGTTGTGCAACTTATCTCGTTATAAACAGCAAATGCGTACCCGTGGTATACAAATGACAATGTTGCAAAGTATGCCTACAATGAGCCTTAATAGCTATGAATTACATGCTCTACTCATGACACATGAAGCGGATATACGTACCATAAACAACTTAATCAGAACAAGACAAGAATTGTTGAGAAGCATTGCTGCAAAGCAAAACTTCATTAACAGTTACATGGCAATATAGATTCTAGAATGATGTTGCTTAAGACCACATGGCCAACCATGAGTGTTGTTGTTGTTTGTTGTTGTTTCTTTTTTTAAGTGTGATAAATAAGGTTGCCAATCTATTAGATTATATGTGGTTTTTTACTATGTATTCGTTTTTCAATGGATAATGTGAATCAATTGTTTATTAATCGTACTATTTATTTAAACAATTGCAAAATTTACATTTTCAATTTTTAAACATCAAATTTAAATTTCATTAATAATAAAAAAACATTACATAAATAATAAAAAAACAATACATAATGTTAAGGTAATGCATTAACCACTTTCACTTCCAAGAACTGTATCCTTACGGAAAACCTTAACCACGTTTTTTTTGTAATGTTAAGGTAATGCATTGATGGTTTCGGAGTAAAAACTGAGACATTTGCAAGTATCAAAGCATCTCATACAGTAATATCCTTTCCATAACCACCCTCGCCAACGAATTTGTGATGTATTGTTCTAGGTATTGTACCTGAGAGATCTTTCATACTCACTGTGAGATCGCTAAGCGCATTCGGAGAACAAGACTTGACTATTGCAACAACTTGATCAAGTTTGCTATTTTTTAGATGGTTTTTTAATGTCTCCCAAACATCCAGTTACACTGCCACCATTAGCATTCACATAGTTACTGGCGCTAACCCACGTCCCACTCTAAAAATCATCATCCTCACCCACATCCTCAACAACTTTCTGCATATATTCTTGTGTCGACATTAAAGCCACATCTGAATTAAGAATAAAAACCTTTTCTTTAAGCAGTTTGGCTTGATGAACAATACCTGCGGGACCGGGTATTATCCTAACTGGATTTGGGGTTGACGAAGCTGGTTCAACAGCTGTGCTACTAGACAGACGCAGAACGGGTGTTAAAGGGAGATCGGAATCATCTATATCAAGACTGAATTCCCATGGATCATTTTCGTTATTGAAATTGGAATCCATTTGAGATAGTTGTATAAGAAGTTGTGTTAAAAAATAAGGAGATGGTGAGGGGCATTTATAACGGAAAAGTAGCCCTTGAAATGTAAATTTTGAGAATATAAATACTTAATTTAAAATAACAATACTTTATTTGAATCATAACATGAAATTCAAAGTTATAATATGAATTTCAAACTTATAAATAATTATTTGACAAATCAATTACATTTAACTAAAGAGAACATTACTAAAGAGTAACACTATTGATTAACATTTAGAAATTTACAAAAATTAAGACATGATTAGACAATTCATTTGCTTTTTACTGCATCAGATAAGACTACTCAATGACATTGTTAATATTCACTTACTATTTTAAAAGATATCTGACATGATTTGACAACACAGATGTTTTTTACTGCAACAAATAAGACAACTCAATGGCAATGTTGTTTATCACTTAAAATTTCACGCGATTTATGACAATATCTGGCAAATCTTCAGCTTTTTTGGACATTGAATCACTCCAAATTTAGTAAAATTATTGCTTATATATAGAACAAAACTTGGGGACTCTTGGTCACAAACTAATTTATCAATCACACAAAATTGTATTTTTCTGATTTTCTACCATGGCTAATAACCCAAATGACGTTAGATAAACTGACCTCATGAAACTACAAGAAGCTATTAAGGAAGAGGCTTGTCTAGAAGAACAAATTTTAAGCTTGATGCATCGCTTTGTTGAGAGATTTACAAACCGTAGGGTTGAAATTAACAGGCTAATGACATTACATGATGACCCACTTATCGAGTATGGTCACTACGCTCTAGGGTGCATGACAGGGGCGGACATGAAAAAGGCTACATATTTGAAAAGCGTCACGGATGAATTGTTGAGGAGCACGGAAGAAAAGCGTCAATTGATCAAGAACTACAAAGAGATGTAAAAGGTTAATTACTTAACACCCATTTTCTAACCATGTATGTCGTTGTTTGTTGTTGTTTTTATGTTTTCAAATCGTCAAAATAAGGTTGGCCATGTACTCTTCTATACATCTGATGTTTCCTATGTTGTAATGCTTTTAATGATTACCGTTAATTTTAAATTTTAATTATGACTTTGTAATATACAAAAACATAGTTATACAATCGTAGTCATAAAAAATTGAAATAACCTCAAATGACACACTTTGCAACATCATATCTTATGCATATTAAAACTATTTAAAAAAAATATTTACTTCATTATGTATACCTCATCAAAGACAACATAATTGACCAATTCAACAAAATTTAAAACA
>BQNB010155862.1:3509-15339 GCA_026074375.1 Tanacetum coccineum
GGAAAATATCTAATATTCGGGGCATTGATCCAAATTTTTGCACCCATAAGTTATTAATGAAAGATGTTTTTAAAATGACTGTTCAGCACTAGAGACGGGTAAATCCTAAAATCTATGAAGTAATTAAAGCAGAAGTTATCAAACTTCTTGATGCTGGATTGATTTACCCTATCTCTAATAGTCCTTGGGTGAGCCCGATTCACGTTGTACCCAAAAAAGGGGGTATGACGGTAATTACTAATGAAAATAATAAGCTGATTCCTACAAGATTGGTCACGGGTTAGCGCGTTTGTATTGACTACCTAAAGTTAAACGACGCCACCCGTAAAGACCACTTTCCTCTCCCGTTCATGGACCAAATGTTAGAACGATTAGCAGGAAACGAATTCTATTGTTTCCTTGATGGGTTTTCTGGATACTTTCAAATTCCTATTGATCCCCAAGACCAGGAGAAAACCACCTTCACTTTCTCTTATGGAACATTCGCTTATCGAAGGATGCCTTTCGGTCTTTGCAATGCTCCTGGGACTTTCCAAAGGTGTATTGTGGCTATTTTCCACGATATGATTGAGAAAACCATGGAAGTTTTCATGGATGACTTTTCGGTCTTTGGAGATTCTTTCTCATCTTGCCTCTCCCATTTAGATATGATGCTTAAACGGTGCAAAGACACCGATCTATTTATAAATTGGGAGAAGTGCCATTTCATGGTCAAAGAGGGCATTGTCCTCGGCTATAAGATCTCTAAAAATGGTATTGAAGTAGATAAAGCTAAAGTTGATGTGATTGCAAAACTACCTCCTCCGACCATGGTTAAAGGGATTAGGAGCTTCTTGGGTCACGTCGGCTTTTATAGGAGATTTATCCAAGATTTCTCCAAAATAGCTCGGCCGATGACCTACTTGTTGGAAAAAGACACTCCTTTCTTCTTCTCTTCTGAGTGTCAATCTTCTTTTGAAACTCTTAAAAAGAAGTTAACCGAAGCTCCTATTCTTGTATCCCCGGACTAGGACTTACCATTTGAAATTATGTATGATGCTAGCAATTTTGCTGTTGGAGCTATTTTAGGACAAAGAAAAGATAAATATTTTAGGCCTATACACTATGCGAGTAAGACCTTATCGTATGCTCAAACTAATTACACCGTTACTGAAAAAGAGCTTTTAGCTGTGGTGTATGCATTCGAGAAATTTTGGTCTTACCTTGTCTTATCTAAGATAATAGTGTATACGGATCACTCGGCTTTAAAGTGCCTATTTTCTAAGCAAGATGCTAAGCCGAGATTGCTCCAGTGGATTCTCCTGCACCAAGAATTTAATATCAAAATTCACGATAAAAAAGGAACAGAGAATCTCGCGGCCGATCATTTGGAAATGAATGATAATTTTCCACACGAGTCCCTGAATATGATTTATCTTAATCCCGACGATGAACTCCCATGGTTTGCTGATATAGAAAACTACCTAGTGGATAATGTGCTTGTTAAAGGGATGTCATCCCAGCAGAAAAATAAATTCTTTAAGGATGTTCGACATTATTTCTGGGATGACCCTTATCTTTTTCGAATTTGTGCTGATCAAATTATTCGGCGGTGTGTGGACGGGCAAGAAGCTATGGATATTCTTCAAGCTTGCCACCATGGTCCCACCGGGGGACATCATGGCCCCAACTACACCGCCAAGAAAGTTTTTGACTCTAGTTTTTTCTGGCCCACCATTTATCGCGATGCCTAGGACGTGGTCACAAACTATGACTAATGTCAACATTAGGGAAAAATCTCACAGAGGGACGAAATGCCTCAAAACCCCGTTCATATTTGTAAGATTTTTTACTTCTAGGGCATCGACTTTATGGGCCCGTTCCTGTCTTCACGAGGGAACCAATATATACTCGTGGTTGTCGACTATTTTTCTAAATGGGTTGAAGCGAAGGCGCTCCCGACTAATGACGTCCGCGTTGTTGTGAAATTCTTAAAATAATTGTTTTCTAGATTTGGAACTCTACGAGTCATTATTAGTAACCGAGGTACACATTTTTTGCAAAGACCAGCTTGCAAAAGTGTTAGCAAAGTATGGTGTGACACACCGACTTTCTACCTCATATCACCCTCAAACGAGTGGCGACGTGAAGATTTCAAATCATGGTTTAAAAAGGATATTAGAAAGGACAGTAGGTAAGCATCGAGCAAAATGGGCCGATAAATTAGATGACGCCTTGTGGGCTTTTCGTACCGCTTTTAAGACAACTATCGGTTGTACTCCTAATAAGCTCTTGTATGGAAAATATTGTCATCTCCTCATCGAGCTCGAGCATAAAGCCTACTAGGACTTGAAATGGGCTAATTTTAACTTAAAAACTGCAGATGATCACTAAAAAGTTTAACTGAATGAATTAAATGAACTTTGGGATCAAGCCTACGAGAACTCTTTGATCTACAAGGAAAAGACAAAGAAGATACAAGTTGCAAAGATCAAAAACCGAGAATTCCATATCGGTGATCGTGTTCTTCTTTTTAATTCTAGATTAAAGATCTTCTTGGGCAAATTAAAATCCCGTTGGTCTGGCCCGTTTACGGTTGCTGAAGTATTTCCATATGACACCATCGAGTTATCTCAACCTGACGGTCCTAACTTCAAGGTAAATGGGCACCGGATCAAACACTACTATGGAGGGGAAGTCCCTGCTATGGATGTCCCGGATCTCCATTTTCCCCCAAGGACAATTAAATTCAAGGGCGAGTCAAGCTAGAGACTCGTTAATAAATAAGTGCTTAATGGGTGGCAACTCATGCTTATCCTAGTAGTAGTAATAATATTATATTAGCTTAGATTTAGTAATGAATAAGTGTGGGGGAGTGCTTCTCTCCTTGTTGTGTTTTGTGGTGCTCATTTTTGCCTGCAGGATTCCCTATGATCATGATGACACCGTGCTTGTTTTCAATCCTCTAATCACTCGGTCTTCGATCATCTTCATATTTATATCTAGGGAATTGTCAATTTCTGTTCGTGTGATTATATATTTATATATATATATTTAATATAGTATGTATGTATATATAATATATACACACAACACACACAACATTTATATATATATATATATATATATATATATATATATATATATATATATATCATATAATCATATAATATATATATATTATAATTTATTATATATATCTATGTGTGTTGTGTGTTGTGTGTTGTGATATATATAGATATATATATATTATATATTCTGCCAAATATGATCTTACATGTGCCTGTCTGTGCCCCTCGCAACCCCGTTTTAACCAAATTTTTGCTTAATTATATATATAAAAAATGATGATGATAAAAAAATTGATGGTAAGAAAGTAGAAAAATATAAAAATATAGAAATGTTAGTAATAAGTAGGCCCGTAGAACTAGAGATATTTTCACTTGACCGAGTTTTGTGCTCTAGCTTTCCCCTTAGCTCTCGAGACTAAGCGTTTGCTAAACTTTAATTTTTTTGCAAAGAATGAAAAATGATAGAGTTAAATATAAGTTAGATATTAAGCGTGAAGTAGTTGGATCTCTTTAGAGCTCATATAAGTTAATTGTGGTTTTTTTCTCCCATTAGCTTAATAAACGTTATATAATTGTTAAATAAATAAAATTATTTTGGTTTTTGTGATTCTAAGTTTTGATCCCTTCGTAGAGATTCCTTCTGGTGAAAGTAAGGTACACATCGAGGTTTCGTCAGTGTTATGGGGAAATAGGCTACCGGGTTTTGTCGGTTAGGACGCCCAATGTCTCCGAAGTTTAAAGACCATAGGACTCGAAATTTGGCTATAAAGAATAATAAATAATAATAATGTAATAAATCGAAGCCGAAATAAGACCACTGCATCTTGTCGGTTAGGAGGCTCGATGTTGCAGTTGTTTAAAAGGTGGAGGTAAGAATAATAATAATGAGAACTGTAGGCTGATAAAAGTTTACTGTCTCTGGTCGGTTCACTCCCGATGTAGCAGTCTTCAAAAGAATGCCTATAGTATTTATAATCTGAGACTGATAAAAGTTTGCTGCATCTTGTCGGTTAGGACGCCTAATGTTGCAGCCTTCAAAAAGGTCGAGGAAATTTCTGAGGTCGAAATAAGACTACTGGCTCTGTCGGTTAGGACGCCCGATGTGTCAGTTGTTTAAAGGACCGAGGGCTAATAATGTTGCAATATAATAATAATAAAGCCAAATTTCGACTCCGGGGTTATCTAAATAAAGCCTCTGTCTCTGGACTCGTAGTTGAGTTGTTTCAGATGAAATAAAAAGGATAACCCCTAAATCATGCGAAATTAGAACCTTAATGTGGACCTTATTCTCACCATATCGTCTCTTTAGGAAATGATTTCAAACTAATTATGGTCTAAACCGGGCACCTTTATGATAATAAGGACATAATTTATTTGTCACCAATAATAATAATAATAAAATCCTTAGAGGATTTAGGAATAAGGGAGCGAAAAGTGGCTAATGCGTACACAATTAGCATTTATGAGTAGTGTTAGCATCTAATCTTATATTTGGCTGTGATTTCGTTTTAAGCTTGGTTTGGAGATTGTGAAAATCAAGGATGACGAACTCCCGTTCTTTAGGCCTTTTAAATAATTTTATTGTTATCTTAATTTTTATCTATTATTGAATAAAGTGGTTAAAACGGGGGCGTTTTTGAAATAAATGATTTTTGAACCTTCTTAATGGACCTTTTATGTTCTTGTTTGATTGTGAGGGGTCATAAGTTAGGGGGTTTTAATTATTTATTTCCGGGCGTGTTTTATAAACATTGCGTGTGGGACCAGCAATGGCTAAGTGTGGGGGAATTTGATGTGTGCTAAAACACACATCATTTATACCTTAGAAAACACTATTAATCGGACTAAAAATGCTAAAATATGGATAATTATCTTGCAAATATGTCTGTTTGGTATTTTTATGTCTTGCAGGTACTAAGGGTTGAAAATGAAGCAAAAACGACGACTTTTGGATAATATTTGAAGATGTTTACGCGTTTTTTAAGTTCAAGACGAAGTCGGTAAAATTCCCCAAGCATGCTATTGGAAAGAGCACAAAATTTCAAGTTTGACGGTGCTTTCATCTTTTATTAGGCTGGCCCGACACCATTTATATGGGTCGGACCGACCCATACTTATTAAAGCCAAGTTCAACTTGTTAAAGAATTCCCAGCCAAGTCCATTATCTCGGCCCAACGCTTCTCAGCCCAAATTTAGAAAATGAAATGGACAGGCCCAACTAGAAATGGAAGATCCAAGCCCATATTCACTACTGCTTAGATGATACGCATGATAAAAAGAGGAGGATAGCATTAGTTATGAATCTTATCTTTTCATTTTTTTTATTATTCGAGTAATAGATTAGCAGTAGGTAGAGTAGGAGTAGGTTTTCACTCGATTCTCATTTTCTTTTGTTTTTTATATTTCGTATGTAGCTTTTCTCCTTATCTTTTAGCAATCACTTTGCAATTATTATATTGTTACTTAAGATTTGAGCTTTAAATTTTGCAATCTTAAATTTTAAATTGATTTTGAACCTTGACAGAAATCAATATTTCTTTTATCATACTTTGTTGGTCACTATTTTTAATAGTCATTTATATCATGTTTCGTTGTCCTTCGGTTTCATGCGGAGCGATTTAGTCATTTTTCTATAATGGATTTATCATAGTTTGGTTTGCGTAATAGTTTTACTTGTTAGTTTAATGATTAAGTTTTTTAAAAGTTTTATCATTTGCAAGTTTAGTCTAGAAATTTATTTACAAAAATTTTCATTCGTACTTCGTTGAACTTTAGTTTTACTTTTAAAGAAAAACACATTAGTAAACAGTGGTGATTAAAGAGGGGTTATGGAGCAATCAAAGGAGTTATGGGTAATTAGCTTGGATATGTGATTTTTGGTATTGTTGACACTTATCGTATCATCTCGCTCGTTAACCCGAATTTGGTGACTTCTAATCCCTTTTCAATAATTTATTTTTACTTATCTATTTTCATGTTTATTGCCATGTTTAGCTTAGCCATTTATATTGTTGCTTTATTTATTGCTTTTAGCGTAGTTATGATAATTTGCGAGTAGTTTTGTTATATGCTTGTTAAGTAAGTTGGTAAATAGTGAATTAAGTATGAAATTTAATAAGTGACTAGTGATAAATAATTTGTAAAAATTATTTAGTTTAGTGTTTTATTTAGTCAAATAGGCAAAAGCCATAAGATTAAGTAGGCATTAAACTAGTAATTAATATCTTGATAAAAAGTCGTTTTCAATATTAAGCCAACGTTTTGAAGAAACGATTATTAAGATGGATGTTAACTCATCATTAAGATCTAAAAACTTCCCACTTAAGAATCTATCCATTTTCACCTGACAATCATATTTCTTTATATTTTTCTTCGTCTTATTAGCTTCCTTATTAATTAGTATAATCTAGTTTATCGCCAACTTTAGTTTTAATTCAAAACCAAAAACCAAAAGATAATCAAGCATCAAACGACAAACATTAACGTAAATTTCAATTCAATTCTCGTTGGGATACGACTCCGAAAGATTTAATTATTACTTTAAGTGATTCTTATTTCTAACGGGATACTTAATATTATATACATACGGCTAGTACGTATTTATACGTTATCAAGAATGGCGCCATTGTCGGGGAGAGTTGTAAGATTTTCACGTTTTGTTTCGAAATGAATGCCTTGAAGATCCTTTCTCTTTGAAAGTTATTTTTGTATCTATTAAAATTATAAAACACAAAAAAAAATTAAAAACAACAAAATTCCAAAAATATTTTCTATTTCCATATTATTTTCTTTTAAAGATTTTAAAAACACCAAAAATATTTTCATTTTATTTTTTCTATAAAAAATCCAATTTTTTTTAATATTATCTTATCCGTCTATATAGTGCATGAGCACACGTTCTTCTGCTAGATGATTTTTATCTCCCATTGAAGATCCTGAAAGATTATTAAGTCGAAGGAATCGAAGTGAACCGTCACTCCTTTTTGATCTAGAAGAAGACGATATGGCCGGACAAGCTCCGCCCCAGGGTCCGATACTCGACCTCCGTCTGATGGAGGAGTTACTTCAGGCACCAACCGATGGTCCGATGGAGGAGTTACTTCTTCATAATCAATTTGAATTGAAGATCGGTTTACTTAATCTAGTAACCGCCATCACTTTTCATGGTTTTGAAAATGATGACCCTCATTCTCATATTCGAAGATTCACAAAAATAATGCAAACAGTTAAACTTAATAACGTTCCGGCTGACGTTGTTAAATTGTTGTTATTTTCATTTTCTCTTGAGGGAGCAGCCCGGACATGGCTTGAAAAAGAACCTCCCAATTCTATCAGAACTTGGAACGATCTTGTGTCCAAGTTCGTGAACCGCTTCTTTCCTCCTTCTAAGACCACCAATCTTCGAAATGAAATCACGAGATTTCAACAAAGATTCGGTGAGACATTTGCTGAAGCCTGGGACCGATTTAAAGATCTTCTTAACAAATGTCCCCATCATGGATTTTCCCCTCTTCATCAGATTGATACTTTCTACAATAGTTTAAATCAATCTGAGCAGGATTCTCTTAATTTTGCAGCTTGTGGTAATTTCTTGACTAAGAATACCCAAGAAGCTTTGACTATTATTGAAAACAAATCTAAAGTTCAAACTTCTAGAAACAAACCGAAGTTTATAAACGTTATGCTATTATATATTTATACACATCTCATATGATTATACAAGATAACAAATACTTTACAAAATACCAAGACATTACAAGTAAACTTTATATAAAAACTACACTTTACATTTTTTTTATAAAAGTGCAAGTAAACATAAAAGAAAAGAAAAATAAGCTAGGGACATCATTCTTAAACTTCCATGGGATGATTCCCATTAGAAGGAACCAAGAGACCAAGACTTTAGAGCCCTTGTTCCCTCCTTTCTTGTCCCCTTGAACCCACGCCCCAACCATGTCCCCCCTTTGAATTTCTTGGTCAAAGATAGCAACTAGTAATATCTTATAACCCTCCTATATATATTTCATGCATGCATTAGAGATTTTCTACAACATTTTGCTTAAGAAAATTTTCATACTTTTCTTCTCCTTTCTCTCTTTCTCTCCTAAAGGCCACGGCCAAAATAACAAACATAATCAAACCATACAAAATTTTTCTACAATCTATACAACCCTTTACACATCAATCCTAAGGCATACTAAGGTATTTTCAAGCATTGGTTCTTCATTTGCAAGGATTAAGGAAGAAAAGGAAAGATTAGGGTTTTCAAAAACCTAATCTAGGGTTTATAAGCTTGTTAAGCTTTGGTTTTGAGTCTAACACGGGTTTAGCAATTATTTCTCGTCTCATAACATATCCCTTAGTCTTCCTAATTCCTTTATACCTTATATTTCCTTATGATTTTATGTGTAGTACGTTAATTGGCTAAAATCAACATAAGGACTTTTTAACTATGTAAATGAGTTATTACTTAGTTTATGATTTTATGCACTTATTCTTCTTCTATGGTCGATTTATATCATGGAATAAAAGTGAATATAAAAGTATGTTAACTTTCTGTTTAAGTAAAACATGTTTAAGTATAAATTAGGGTTTATAAAGTAAATAAAACAAGCTTTTTATAAATGAATACATTTGGATAATTAAAGGGCTGTTTTAATTCGAATTTCATACAGTGGGTTTGACCTCATATGAAAATAATACGCCTCATGACGATTCCGAAAAGGTAAGAAACTTGTCAAACGGATTTATAACGAAAAAAAATATAGAGCAGATACTGAGATATATATTTCGAGGTATAAAAATTCAGCATTTGTTAAGTTAGTAGTTTCTGTCAGGATTTTAAAATGGTATTTGCGACACTTTCGCCGAAACATGAAAGTCGTTCGGAAGGTCGTTTTACTTCCCCGCGAGGTTCTTTAAGTCTAAAAGCGAGTGATAACGGGTCGTAAGTGCCATCTGGGTCAAGGCAAAATCTGGCTTTTTGGTAATTAATACACGTGCATAAGGTTTATGCGAGTGCTTTTTAGCCCATTCAGTCGAGTTTCGGGGTCTCGGACAGAACTGGAATGTTGTTTAAATTAAAATATCGTTCGCATAAAATTCTCTTTCGAATCCGAGTCTTTGAAATGTGATTTAGTGGGGTCATTTATAGTCGGTCAGACTAAGTAATAAACTTAAAAAACGTTCCTAGTAGTAACAGCCGTAAGTAGTAACTACACTACCAGTACGTAACGCAACTACCAGTAGTAACAGCACTACCAGTAGTAACAACACTACCAGTAGTAACAACACTACCAGGAGTAACTATAACTACCAGGAATAACTTTAATTACATTATTCAGATATTTATAAATGTTTTACAATTATAAATATGTTTTCACTCAACTTTTAGTATGGTGATTGACGCTTTATAGAACTATTTGTGGTTAACAAATAGTACTATATTACTAGGGAGTTTCATAATGGGCCTTTGGATGGCGTATCGACGATTGTTGGATTTACGATTAAAGTGGTCATAACTCCTCGTACGTCATGTCATGACATCTTTAATTAAGATAGCCCAAACGATAGTACGATTGTAACAACTCATAAAGATGGTATTTCATGTTATTAATTAAAGATTGAGTACTTATACGACCTTAATTTTTAAATAGGTTTGCATCCAAACGTTTTTGCGTGACGTTTTATCTGTGTTATTTGGACTATCAGTACTCAAGGTGAGTTCATAGCCCCACTTTTTACAGTTTTACTGATTTACTATTATTTGGGGTGAAAACATGCTTTGTTTTATAAATTGGACGCAAGTGTTTTAAATATATTGATTATGTGTTTGCCTAAGTAGCGATTACCTCCTAGCCCAATTTCATGAACTGTCATTTGCATAAATGTAGTTGTTAATGCATTACTTTGTTGAGCCGCGAATGTTATAAACAGATTATTTGGATTAACCTTCCCCGTTTTTGGGTGATTTGCTATAACCGGGAAACGAACGTTGACCATGTCGGCTTGGATAATGTTGCGGGTTACAACATCTGTACGGGCAAAATAACTGCTAAATAGCAAATATAGGTTGAGCTTCAGTGTCATGAGCTTAGTGCAACAGTAATCTGGTTTTGTGATTGTTGGCATATGTTGTAACATCACGGGAAAGTCTTGCGGTCCTGCATAATTTAAATACATAAACCTATGAATTCACCAACATTTTTGTTGACGTTTTAAGCAATGTTTTCGGAAGGTCAATAGGCATGACGGTGCCAAAGGATGCATTGGATTACTTTGGGATTGCCACTTACTTCTATCACTATGGGTGTCTTTGGTTTAGAGATATCATCGAGCGAATACTCACCGTGTATTAGTTTGGTGATAGTTGGGTTATCGTCTTGGATTGCCTGATGTTGTGCATCTTGGTCATCTTCATCTTGATGATAAGTTAGAACAACTCTAATGAGATCATGCGTGTCAAAGGAATGGTAAAGAGGGGAAGCACACGACCGATGAAAATAAAGTGTGGTATTATCGGTCATGGTCACTTAAAAAAAGTTTTTTTTCGTAAACAATGCGATAAACAGTACTTTTTTAAGGATAAAACAGCTAAATGAAAATAAAGTGTGGAAATCGTAGAGGGGGTGAATACGTTTCCATTTAAAAACTTAAACGTTTTGTATCAAATTATTCATCAAGTTAGATGCAATATGATGAGTGTGAATAATACATCTATATCCAATAGAACAAGTCATAGCAATATAAACACAATCATAATGTTAACTTCTATCCATGAAGCAATCATCATCCAAACAATATAAGAAACAATCAACACACATATAGATCTAATGCAAATATAAATGTAAGGCGATAAGGTAAATAAAGATGGAAAGCGAAAAGTAAAAGAAAGTGCAAACCGAACGCGATGATTTATAGTGGTTCGGTCACGAAGCACCTCTTCACCCTACTCTACTCCCTGAGTACCCAACTCGAGAGTTACTTCACTAGTCTACAAGCTCCCTTTAGGCAGAGAAAACCCATACACGACAAAGCTTACACCGATTTCCGACACTAATCCAAATGTCGAGTTCTAATCATAGCTAGAACCAATCTATCACAACTCTTGTATGCTAACTGCACTACTTCACAACGATTTACAACTTAGCTTCACTTCACAACTTCTCTTCATTCCATAACTTCACTTCAACTTCACGACTTCTCTACCCTTCACAACTTTTCTATACTTCACAACTTCACTTCACTTCAACTAGACACTACCTTGATCACACCAATCTAACACTACTTACTAAGATCACCATGATCTAACTATTACACAAGTTTGAAATACATAGACTCGATCTATACATTGTGAATGTAAGACATGTCACGAATGCACTAACTAAAATACATAACTTCGTATCTTGATGATAACGAAAGTTCTTCTCTAGCACTTAGAGGAATAAGCTTGAATCACTTGGAAATAAATGCTTAAGATTAAATAATCAAAGGATTGTAGGTGATGTATAAACTGATTTTAGACAGAAAAGAATGAATGCAAAAGGTGAGAAAATTAGTGGGGAATAGTCCAGTATTTATAAGCAAGCTGATGAGCGTTTTTGTCTGGTCGGCCCCCTTAATTGATGTGCCGGCCCCCTTATCACTAAGGAGGACGCCCTTATAATTAAGGGGCCCACCCATGACTGGACGCTCCTTTTTTGTCTTTTTTCAGGGGATGTGTTTTCTGGAACATTTCTAGCTATTTTAGGTGGAAAATTTGAATTCAAAATATTTATTTT
>BQNB010155865.1:0-15339 GCA_026074375.1 Tanacetum coccineum
CATTTTATGAACCCCTTTCCCCTTATTGATATAATACATTTTAAAAGATTCTGACTTTGACTTTTAATTTTTAGGATGTTGAATGAAGGTGATCCCATGTTATCGGTTTCTCAATCGTTTCATGGTTTTTGATTGATCAGGTTTGTTAGTTTTTAACATTGTGTTAATTTTGAAGCATCATTTTCTAAAAATGTGATGGATAGTTGATTATGCAGGACATTAATCAAGGATTCACTGATATCGGTTCACTAATTTAAATACACCACTACAGTAGAACTAGACAAGGGTGATATGACATGTGTTTGGGGATGAGGTAATCCATTTGGAAGTACTACATGTATCTTTGTTACGTATACTTTAGGTTTCATTGCTACTTTAAGTTTCTACATAGTGATACAATTGTCTAACTTCTACCTTATAAGTTTTACTATTATTATGTTGCCGCAATCATGAAAGTATTGTGACAACTAAGGTTTTTAGTGTGGGATAAAACGCCGCTTAGAAAAACGAATGACGGTTAGGCAAAAAAGTGGTTTTCAACTTTAAAAACGGGTGTTTGGGCCTTTTTTGTTATAATATGATTTTCATAAACGGGTGTTTGATTTTAAAATTTGGAAAGCTCATAGGCTCATTTTCTAGGCATGCGAGCTTACGCACTTAAAAAAGTCATAAGCTCGGTTTGATAAGCCATGGCGCAACAACGTTTTTGTGACTTAAATTTGTTGAAAAAAATATCAACACGCGGGTTACTACTTTGATTTGCTATTCAGATAGTTAGTTAAAATATACGTTTAATTACTTGGTAGTTTTATTAAGTCATTTTGTTTTGAAAGATTGGGCATGTTATAATTTAATTCAAATTACCTTGGACAATTTATTGTTTGTACAATCTTTGGTGTATGATAAACATGCACGAGTTGGTGTTCTAAATTTAGGATGGAGAACGATTATGAAGATTTTCAATGGATTGGTGGCGTGTTTTATTATGGAAAGGACAAGCAAAAAACATCATCAGAGCAGAGATGACGTGCTTTATGGTATCCGTGCTTCGGGTGAGACCAACAGTGATATGAAGATGATAAGTGGATTGCAGAGAATTTGATTATCCCGGCGGATCTTCTATCCAATGAACCTGCACGCTTTCAGCTTAATGATGGTCTAGACATAATGAACCAAGTTGTTTAAGGGTTGTAGGTTGTCCATCTAAGTGTGAGAGAAAACATCAGCAGCCTAAAGGCGCATGAACAGAGGCAATTTGAGCTCAATAGTAGGCGGCCTGCAGCCACGAGGTTTAGATGGAAGATATGGGTAGTAGGAGTTCGAAAGAAGTTATTAAACTTCAAGCACAACATAACCATCTGCTGTTCTAGCCTAAATTAAGCAGAATGCAAGAATGCAAGATTACAAGATGGTCAAATTACAAGGGGCTAATCGAGTGCTTATTGTGGTTTGATACAACAGAAAATAGTCTAAAGGGTGTTGCTTATTTGAAAATTATATTTGAAAAGCTTACACACTTGGGTGGCAGAGGACTAAAATAGACAGGTTAGTAAAAATGAAACACTAGAATGCAATTACTGAATAAGCTTTTCTGTATATAAAGATTTGATTGGGTTACAAGCAAACACAACCTCTTATATCTCAAATACATCTAGATCTGTTGTTTATTAGCTTATTAGCTTTTCAAAGAATCAATAAGCCCATGGAATAAGCTAACACCCTTAAAGGGGTGTTTTATTATGAGATTATTGATTCTTTGAAAAGCTAATGAGCTTATAGCTTATTTGACATGGACTTCCATTTTTATTGTTCATATGCTTATTTGTTTTAGTTGTTGGTTTATTACAAATCTCACATCATATTATATGTGGCCTAATCACTGCTCATGTTGATATATGTTTATTATAAATCTCAAATGGGCTTATGACTTATGGGGCGCATAGGAGGCACACGCTAAATTTGTTGTATGTTGTATATAAGCTTAGTAAGCATAATATGTTGTATATAAATAAACATCTGACTGCTAAATTTGTATGTGCATATTTGAAGTATACTATATACAATGAAATTAAAAAATATCTTTTAATACATACGAGGGGCGCATGGCAGGAATTACTAGCATGGGGCGCATGGGAGGCACAGGACGTTTGGGAGGAGAAAGCTTGGGCCGTTTAGGAGGAGAAGACATGGGTCGCTTAGGAGGACAAGGCATGGAGTTGTTAGGAGGAGGAAGCATCGGCCGTTCAGAAGGAGAAAGCATCAGCCGTTTGAGAAGAGAAGGTAACCAAATCGACTCACGTATAAATGCCCAAAATGTATTTTACTGTTTAATATAGGTTTTGGTATTTCAAATATACCTTCCCTAATGACACAGAAAAGTGGTGTCTGCCATGTTTAGAAAATTTAAGAAAATTTTATCTCAGGTGTTTGGATTTAGCTTACTTCTGGAGAAAAAGTTATGTGCTGTCGATCTTCATAGAATGATAGGTATGCCATTCATCTAGCAACTTATGCGAATACTTATGGATTTCTTTTCAAATCTCAGCAAAGCATACATGGCATGGTATGTTTATTACTACATGATGGATTAAAAATATGCTTAAACAATTGTTTTATCCCATGATTTGTTAATCACAACTCATTTGTGTGTCTGTGCAGGGCCATTTGGATTTTAGACTACAATCTTACCGAAATATCATATGGATCATCAACTATCACAACAGAGAAGATCCCCACCCAGCACAACAGAATTACATTATGCATAGAAAATCAGCTCATCAAGCGAGCCAAAGACCAATACAGCAAAAAAATTCTCTTTTAAAAACCTTTGGAGGATAAAAGAAATACAAAAATGATCACCAGGTAGCTAATTCATAACCAATAAGTTCAGCTACAATCATGTTTCGACGTTTCAATTGCAAAAAATTAACAAGAAAATAAATGCGCTATGCAGGCGGTTGTGCATTTTCTGATGAAACCAACACTCCTTGCAATACCTGATACTAAATGTCTACGGTGTCTCAGACTACAAAACGGGCGAATACAATGTCAACATGGCCAAATTCAGGATAACCGCTGACATATATGTGTGTGGGTATGTGTATGTTTTTAATCTTTAGTTGTGTTTCATAATATTAGTGCTTTTCCGTTCTTTTGATATTTAAAACTATGATAGTTCGGTAATCAGTTCTTGGGCAATACAATAGAGAATCCCACATGCTTTTCTAGAAACATTCCAAATATCTTTCATGCTTTATAGAAGAACAGCTGATATCATTAGGTTTGAATTGCAATAAGATAATAGGGTCTGCTAACTTTGTTAAATCCGTGTTTTACACTGGACAAGAATTTATGTAGAGCTAGGAAAATAAAGATGAATGAGGTAGCGATACTGAAACTATGTCAATAATCTGCTCACTTTTGAAAGATATCTAAAAAAAGAACAAAGTTTAAGATGATCATTAAAAATTCATGTGACATCATAATTTCCTTATCAACACTGACTTTTATTCTAAATGTACTGACTTTCCGGTTAAGTTGTTAAGTTTGCATATATGTTTCTTTTAGCTCATGTCTGTTGTATGCGTACGACTGTTATCTTTTTTCAGAACAAACTACGAAATTCTGAAACATTTATCATATACAACGAAAGTTTAACTTCTTGAACTTGACAGTTTTTATCTGTATTTAACACAATCACATATTACACAACGACCTGCCCGTCTCGAGAATTACAGTAGAAAGAGGAATGGATGCCAATAGATGTTGCGAAGTAGAAACACTGTGATTCCTGTTGACTTGTTCGGGCTATGCTGGCAACATCCTCTGTTCGAGTGTCCCGGTTCTGGAATGACCATGAAGATGTAAGCTACATTCTTTAAACCTTGACCCTTTTTTTACTTTTGTTATTTTAAATTTAAGTTATCAGTATGGTTAGCATAGAATTAGATTACCAAATGGGGTGTTTAGAATTGCATATCTAGGTATGCTCATTGCAAAGTTTAAAAAGCTTGGACAAGTATATAAAATAAATGTAATGCCCAAAAGACCCTACACATGTTTTTTTGAATGGTTTTGGTAAAAAATGGGAAATGGGATCATACCATTTTGGTTAAGAAATTAGTGATCTTATAAAGATATATCAAATGCCTCCTCGTGATTAATAGTAGTAGATACTGTTTTGGTGCTTTTAAAATGTACAACAATATGAAATTACTATAGAATTAACAAAAAGCCAAACAATCAGGCTATAAAATGTACAACAATATGAAATTACCATAGAATTAACAAAAAGTCAAATCAACGTGAATGGAGAAGAGCACCGTAAGGATCAAGACAAGGTATTGCTCTCTAATATCGTTATATATGCTACTAGAGTTGTTGCACACCATCAACATGGTGTGGACTACCCTCCTTAACACGGGTACCCAAAGGCTATTCCCTGCAACAAGCATATCACCCAGCTGGCTATCCTGCTCACTCGGGTTCACATAGTTCAGGCGGTATGTTGCTCTTCTCAGCATTATAATCCACATTTGCCATAGTTGCATATAACGTAATGAAGTTGTTAAATGCAATAAAGCTTTATTGCAATGGTGTCTTCTTTCGGAATCTTGTTTCTGTGTACATCGGTGGTGTCTCAGAATAAAAAAAAAGCGGGGGGCGGATCTAACGCGGTATTAAATGAGCACCAGCACGATCTCTGGTTATACTGTTTCTCGGCACTCGAGTAGCTTGTCGTCTCATCTTAATATACGTAATCGCTCGTTTGATAAAACTCTTCTTACGGCTACTAATTTCTTCTCCTTCTTCTTATCATCTTGGCCCATTAAATAACGCTATACAATGCATTTTGATTTAAATTGTCAGGAATGTGTGATTTGTTTGCTCTTTAAATAAAATGAGGGAGAAATGTGTATAAATGAGTGAATAATAAGTATTTATAGGTAAAAAAAAAAATAAATTAAAATAGATTAAATATAAATGATGGTTTTTAAAAAAAAGGTTTTTTATAAATAAAACGGTAACAAAAATGTGGGGCCCAAGTCATTTCCACATCATCGGTGGGTTGTTGGTTCACCCAGTTATACCCAGTCACGCCGCGACCTTACTTGACCCGGATAAGGATATTGGAATGGACGTTGGTATTTGATTGGTGTGAGTTATTACATTACTCCGTTTCTAGCCTTGTTATAACTTTTTTGTTGTAATCACATGACACCTGGTAATATGTTCGCTTAATGGATAGTGTTGTTTACTTGCTTCTCATCAACGGACTTGGTCGTGTAGTATAATTTTCACGTAGTGTTTGCAAAAGTTATTATTATGTGTGTAATTACTCTTAAAGTTTATGCCAGGTACGAATTGACTGCAAATGTTTAGAATTTTTGGTCTTATGCTTGCTACTATAGAGGTTTCTCATAATCACCTTCCTGATATGAAGTGTCTTAAAGGTTACTTGCAGATAATAAAGGTTGTTGATGTTACCAAAAAGCTTATTCAAATGGTTCTTATAAATTCAAGAGTTGTAAATGGAACATGATATGATATGGACTAAAATGGATTCCACTAAAATGGTTGTTGAACTATATTGTGGATGATGTTTGAAAAGATTTTCACGTTGTTTGGATTTGGACTTTGCATATGAGTTTATTGGTTTTGTAAATTTCATTTTTGTAATGTTAGTCGACGAATAGGTACCGGTGTGTAATGGTGATATCAAGTCAGGTTGATTTGAGTTTTTTAATTAGAAAAGTGACCCGCATCTTGGCTGGATACGGGTTATCGGGTTCAGTGGTACTGGAGCGGGTTATTTTGGGTCAATCGTTTCCTTCATTTAATATCCTCCATAAATGTTATGTGTTTAATTTTGGAGTAAACTACATTTTTGGTCCACGTGGTTTACCGGGTATAACACTTTTGGTTCATTTTTCAAAAATCTTACGGATCCACACCAATACCCGACAACTCGTTTCACTTTTGGTCCAATTTCAATAATGCCGTCAGTTGACCTACGTTTGACCGTTAATTAAGGGGGTATTTTGGTCTTTTCATCTATTATATCTCTTTTAATTATTTCTCATTTTGTCTCACCTCTTGTCTTCTTTACATACACAAAAAAACACATAAACCAACACATCATTTTCTTTAATTAGTTGTCATCTCAAATCAACTCACCACAATACCTCATTCCGCCAGCTCCACCGCCGACCAACCACCACCACTCCTTCAACTAACTATTTTCCGCCACCACTACCCCTGGCCACCATCAACTTCGCCACGAAACAACACCATAAACACTAAACACCAACAAAACCCACCACCATCCATAGTCGTCGCCACCACTCAGCCCACCATCTACATCCACAAACATCACCACCATCTATAACAACGACAACTCAACTTACATCTTTTTTACATATTTGGGAAAAGGTAGGAGTTTAATTAAATGGATTTAAACCAATTATTCCAATAATTAAGGTTGAAGAATCTGATGAACCACCACTATCCTTGCTGCTACACTCGTCGGATCTATAATCATAAAACAGTCTTCGCCATAATTAGGTTATGGTGTTCTTGATATGGAGATAATAATATGGGTTAGAGATCTGGGTAATTATACCATAAAAGGTTATTGTGTTTTGTTGGTTTAATCAAAATGAAAATGTTGGTCTGACTAAATCAAATGGGGGTTCTTGAATTGTGACTAAATCAAATTGAGGTGATTATGAAGAACACGAAAGAAGATAGTAGATTTGATGATGATTTTTTTTTGTAGATTTGTAAAGAAAATAGTGTTGGAGATTTGATTATGAAGTGATAAAGAACAAAATGTGTATTTTTTTATCAATTGATAAAGAAAATAATGTTGAGATAATAATTATTTAATAATAATAATAATAATAATAATAATAATAAATGGAAGGTCATATCTGTCATTTTAGGTAATAAGATGAGGGTATCTTAGTCATTTTATATGTTTTAGATGGTGAAAGTAACAGTCAACAAAAAATTGGACTAAAAGTGAAATGGGTTGTCGGGTATTGGTGTGGATCCGTAAGATTTTTGAAAAATGGATCAAAAGTGTTATACCCGGTAAACCACGTGGACCAAAAATGTAGTTTACTCTTAATTTTGCGTATGGCTTTTAATAGCTTAAGTAGAAGTGGGCAGTAGAAGTTTTACAATCAAACATTTTGTACGAAAAAAAAATGCAAAAAACAACCATCTTCTTGCACGCACATAAACATCTTATTAGAATGGAAAAAAATACTCATGAGAATTGTATAATCTCCGCACATATATAATAGAGGGAGATGACCCGTCATAATGTCAATACATGAAGAAAAGTCATGTCATCAAATTAAATGTCACCTCACACACTAAAAAAAGGGGGTTTGCTGCATCGACAAAATATTCACAAACAAACTTTCACACAATAATATGTTATAACACTTGGCCCAAGGTTAGCTAGGATGAACTGTTTGCCTACCTTAAGCAGAAGATGAAGCAATTGAGATTCGAGCTGAGCGGGCTGTCAGAAATCATAATCCACTTGCATTAGTTGCTGATACTTACAATGCACCATCTCTTTACACCGTCAAGCACCACAATATAATCAACAAGTGTCATATTCTCCACAACAATCTTATGCTCCACAACAATCTCTTGTTCAACAACAATCACTTGTAACACCAACATCACCTGAACCAGAACTTGCAATACCAACATTTAAACCAACTGATGATCCAATAGATAGCCTCAACACGGGTATGTTATTTCTCAGCAAGGCATTTACTATGAGATGCCCACCCACCAACAACCAACTCAGGACTTCATCTAACCCAAGGACTCTAGACAATGTTCAGGATGGTAGAGTTACAGTAGAAAGTGTACCGGGATGACAGACTCAGAGTTATACTAGAAATACGAGAAACAATGTTGCTACTAGGAACTATGTTAGAAATGCTGGGAAAACTAAAGGGAATGGTGGTAATGTAAGGAATGTGACTAGTAATGTTGGGAATGCTCAAGCTGCTTGAACTTATGTGATTAAGAATGTTGGAGACTATGCGGGAGCAAATGCAATGAATGTGATAAAGTGTTATAACTGTAAGAGAACAGGACACTATGAAAGGTGATGTACACAGAAAAAGAAGGTAATGGATTCCAACTGGTTTAAGGACAATATCTTGTTAGGAAGAAAAGAGGAAGCATGGATTCCACTTGAGGAGGATGAGCATGACTTTTTAGAAGACCGATTGTGTCACACCCCGCTAAAGTGGAAACATGGGATATGACAGGCTGAGGCACAAGCATAAGTTAATAGAATATGCCATCATTAAGTTTGAATAAAATAGTACGACATTACAATAATTTTTTTGGCCGACATCGACAATTAAAGAAATAACTCTTAGCCAACATTGTCAATTAAAACACAAGTCTTAGTTTGAAGGAAACAATGTCTTGATGAAATGACGATGATAAAGTTGACAACAAGGATGACATGAGAAAAGACTCCATATGCGAATGCCTTCAAATTACTATGAACGATCATCTGAAATGCATGAGAAAACGCGTCAACTATGAAAATAGTTGGTGAGTACACATGTTTATAATAAAAAGAAAACCCTTTTTAAAAAAGTTTATAAGTCAAAATTTTCATTAACTCATCCTGTTACGAGTCTTACCCATACAAAACTCGTAACATATGACTTTATAAATAAATATTTCATATAGCCAAAATATACTTTGTTAGGATCACGAAAAGTATCGGTCACTTCCATTATATCGTTTGATAGCTCATAAAGTAATATTTGGAAATTAGATAGGTTAGTTTAGGAAAAGCCCATGGAAAGCCCATGAACTTAGTCCATAAGCCGACCCATATCAAGTGTATAAATACCCTCTCCATACATAGAGAGGGTGTTGATTGGTTGTTTCATTTCTCATAATCTAAGTGTGTATTTTCTTGTTTACTTTCTCTCACTAGAAGCATCCTCCTAACCTCTTTCTCTCTTTAGATTTCTTCTTAGTTCTTTGGTGTTATTGATTACATAAGATTTCTACAATTAGTTCTTAGTTCTATGGTACTCGAAGGATTCTGTTATTGCTCTAACAGCTTTTGCAGATGCTAATCACACGAGTTGTCAAGATACAAGATGTAGTACATCTGAAAGTATGCAACTGTTAGGAGACAGACTTGTTAGCTGGTCATCAAAAAGGCAGAAAAGCGCTGCGATATCCAGTACAAAAGCTGAATATATAGCCTTGTCCGGCTGTTGTGCTCAAGTCCTTTGAATGAGATCACAACTTATCGACTATGGCCTTGGATTCAATAAAATTCCAATGTACTATGATAAAAAAGCGCTATTGCCTTATGCTGCAAATATGTTCAACATTCTCGATCAAAGCATATCGACATCAGATATCACTTCATAAAAGAACAAGTGGAGAATTGAGTTATCGAGCTTTACTTTGTCAGAACGGAATATCAGTTAGCGGACATCTTCACCAAGGCTCTATGTCGAGAAAGAATTGAATTCCTTATTGACAAGCTAGGGATGAGAAGTTTTACTCCTGAGTCTCTAAAAGAACTGGCAAATGAAGCCGAAGAATAGTGGTGGTACCTATTCTTATATCCTCTGTATATTATGTATATATAAAATCACAAAAACACAAAATGATTTTTCTCTTCTAATACAATTTTATAAAAACAAAATACAAAATTAAAAAATCTAAAAAATATAAAAATATGGATCTCTGGCATGTCTTCTGAAAACTAAAAATCGATAACATTTTTACCGTCCTTAAGGAAATGTAATTTAATAATGGATACGGCCATGGTAATGAATATCGATCAGGAAGAACAAAAGCTTTAAAACATCCAAAAATGACTTCTATTATTGTCCTGAGTAGCAACCCGGTCCACCATCTTAAAGCAAATAATTCAAAAAAAGCTTGGCCAAACAAATTTAATTAATCTCTGTCATGGTCTACTTTATGACCAAGCAAAGCTTGTGATTACTTTGCATCACAACCCTGCTTCCATAGTTCCATAAGTGTACGTGTCAGTGCGCTTATGTGTTAAAATAAGATAAATATTATTTTCTATGGTGTTGATTCTTCAAATATTTATATCAAAAAGTCATCTGAAAATTATTTTCAAAGACATTTGACTACACAAACAACGACTACAACTCTTTAAATTAGAAAATGGATCATTGTTTTGAGGATGAGAAAAATGGTCAAATATCTCTTCATAAAATTAAGTTTGTGTTAAAGGAAAAGGTTTTTAAACAATAAGGTGTTAACAATTAAAGGTAGAGTTAATTAAGTTTAGCTTTTTTTGAGCCTTAACGTTTGTTATTATGCCTTTTTAGGTAATAATAGCAAATATCAGTTTCCTAGGTATAGCTAGTAAAAATATGTAGGAACTATTGTGCCTCATGATAACTAAAATTGCCTAATAAAACTTATTTAAGAAATATGAAATAGATAGGATACTTAGGGGGCAAAAGGGTTAAAAAATCAAAATTGATTTAATAAACCTTCCACACCCCGTTTTTCTTCACACACAAACACACACTTAGCAAAAACTTTTTCCCTAATCTCACCCATTCAAAATCGTCATCTCCTAATCTTCGTTTCAAATTGTTATCATTCAAAATGTATAACTAGAAACTCGTTATTCCACACTCTAAACAACACATCTCTCAAACGAATTAAGTTTTTATACGGATTTGATCTTGAAAACCTTAAAAATCAAATTAGGGTTCATCAAAATCAAAAATTGGGTAAAAACATAAATTGAGTGAGTGGTTTTGTTTTTTTAGGAGTGTAGAACACTCGGTTAAAACAGTTTTATGATAGGTTATCATATGATAGGTTATCATATGATAGGTTATCATATGAATGTATTCTTGCTAATTCATTGCATGGCGAAAATTTTGGGTTTTTAGGATTTAGAGAAATAAGTTTTAAATGGGTTTTAGTGCTATGGACGTAAGTATTCACTTCCTAAATTTGTTTGGCCATAAAAGGCAATCATAGTTTGTGATTTCTATATGAATTATTAAAATGGATAAATATCCTTGTTTATGATTGTTCTTGATGATTCTGTGGCTAATTGTTGTTATAACTGATCCTAAGTGTTATTCAACTGATATGAATGCTATTGAAACAAGTCTGGATGCTTAATATTAACATGTTTGTGGTAATGTGTGTTTTGAAGGCGAAAACAACGCCTTCAGAAGGGGAGTAAACAATTCCCTTCACGAGGCGAGTTAACAACAAGCCTTCAAGAGGCGAGTTAACAACAAGCCTTCAAGAGGCTAGTTAACAACATGCCTTCACGAGGCGAGTTAACAACATGCCTTTACGAGGCGAGTTAACAATCTCATTAAGGAGGCGATTTTACAATTCCAATAGGAGGCGATTTAACAACCCTCAATAGGAGGCGATTTAACACCCCTCTATAGGAGGCGATTTAACAACCCTCTATAGGAGGCAATTTAACACCCCTTAATAGGAGGCGATTTAGCAATGGATTTTAAGGAATTTTAAGATTGAATCTTTTCCGAAGGCAATTTAAAACTCAAGTTAGGCAGCTAATTAAAATTAGTTAATTATGCAATCTAAACAAGTTAAGTAGGCTATATATCAAGGTTCAACAAGAATATCTGAACATGTCTTAGGTTACCTTATTCTCTACAAGTTAGTTTGAATAGGATTCCAAGAAGCACTATTTCAGTTGTCTTAATGCCTTTTACATTGTGCCCAATTAAGTTGCCTTTTGGATGATTAGATCTTATTCAAACATGCTAAATGCCTTAATGAGCCTAATCATTTAAATGATATCACAACATGAATCAAGCTTAAGTATTCAACAATCAAAAGCCTTATAGTGTGTTATATATAAAATTGGTTATATATATAAACTGTATTGGTCAAATCTTAGCAGAAACATGAATACCACTCAAGCTCAACAGAAAGCCCTTGATGATGCTCTTGTTGCCCCTGCGGACCGTCTTGAGTTTGGGAAATGCAACATGAGACGCAAAACAGACATCAAACCAAAAGAAGCTACATTTCAAGTGGTGTTGGATTCTTTTGCTCTCACTCCCTTCTACCAAACATTCCTAATCACTACAGAAGTTCCTGCCATTTATATGCAAGAATTTTGGGCTACAGTTTCCATTCATAAGTCATCCATTAGATTCACGATAAACAAGAAGAAAGTATCTCTTGATGAAGATATATTCAGAGAAATTCTCCAGTTTTGCCTTAAAATTCCAGGACAAATGTTTGAAGACCTCCCACTAAAACATGATATCCTCTCTTTCATTAGATATCTTGGGCACTCTGGAGACATCATCTACATCTCTGATGTGAGTGTTGACTGCTTACACTAACCATGGAGAGCATTTGCTACCATCATCAACAAGTGCCTAAGTGGCAAAGAAACTGGAATGGACAAGATTCGTCTGTCCTGTGCTTAAATCCTCTAGGGTATGTTCTATAAGAAGAACATCAACTATGTGTATCTACTCTAGGAAGATCTCCTATTCTAGATACAAAACAAAGAAGCTAAGAAGACCAACAAGATGTCATACCCTAAATTCACAAAGATCATCATTGATTACTTCATGTCAAAGGATCAGTCTATTTTAAGAAGGAACAAGATGCTTTGGCACACTGCTCGAGATGACACTATGTTTACTGCTATGAGATGTATCTCCAGACATGAAGATCCTCAAGTATATGGTACCATTCTCTCAAAGGAATTAACAAACCAAGCAATGTTGGAATCCAAAGCTTACAAGACATACTATGCTTTTGCTTCTGGAGAGAAAACACCAAAACCAAAGTAAGTTCAAAAAAAGCTGATTCTGACACATCTCCCAAGTAGAAGCTTGTTCAAGCTACTAAATGTACCAGACTTAAGACTAAAGCTAAGGTGGCTAAATCTGACAAGAAGAAGCAACCTGCAAAGATGCCAAAAGCCAAAGGATTAGATGTATTATCTAAGGTTGCATTAACTGAAGCTGGCTACCAAAAGAAGCAAGACACAATTTCACATCTCTCACGCAAGTGGCTCAGGTGATGAAGCTGACACTCAGTCAAAGGTTCCTGATGAGCAACATCTCAAGACGACTGGTGCAGATGAAGGAACTAGTATTATACCAGGGGTTCCCTATGTACCCATATACGAATTTGAAAGTGAGAAAGAGTCGTGAGGTGACAGTGGAAAAGAAGATGAAGATGATGAAAATGATTCTGAAGATAAAAGTGATGGTAATGATGATGATGCTAATGATGATGATGGTGCTAATGATGATGATAACCAAGAAGGTGATGACATGAATGACGATGACGAAGAGACTGATAGTGATAGAACTAAGTCAGACATAATCAAGATTCTTGTTCTCAATTAGTTTAGCACATAATTCCATGAAGAAGAAGAAGAAGAAAAGATCAATGATGAAGAAACGATAGATGAAGAAGATGATGATGAGGTCACTAAGGAACTGTATGATGATGTGAATGTGAATTTAGGAAATGAAGATGCTGATATGACCAATGCTGATCAAGGTGTCTCAGAACAACAAAATGTGTCTCAAGAGTCATGATTTGAGCAAGTAGAGGAAGATGCTCCTGTGACCCTTACTCCGGTCCTTGACACACAGAAGGCTGATAAACATGTACAAAGTTATTCTGTCTCTTCCGACTTTACAAGCAAGCTCCTAAATCTTGAGAATCCTTCTCCAGCTGACAATGAGATTGCTTCATTAATGGAAACCTCAGCTCGTCATGCAACAGAAATTCCTAAAATTACATCCGGTCTTACTAAAACTATTCCTCCACCACCTCTGTTCTTTAATCCTCTTCCACAACAAGCAACACCAACTCCAACAACAACAACTTCTGAAGCTACAACCTCATTTACTTCTCTTTTCGATTTCTCTTTTGTATTCAAGTTCAACGACAGAGTCACCAACATGGAAAATGATCTTTCAGAGATAAAGCAAGTTGACCAGTATGCTCAATCTCTCTCCTCTATTCCTGCTATAGTTGATCGTTACATTGATAACAAACTTGGAGAAGCGATAAACAAGGCCATTCAAGCACATAATTTGGACTACAGACAAAAAGCTCAGGATGAGAAGAACGCTTACATAGAACTCGTTGACACATCACTGAGAGCTATTATTAAAGAAGAAGTCAATACTCAACTTCCTTAGATTCTCCCTCAAGCGGTATCAGATTTTGCAAATCCTGTGATAGAGAAAAATGTCATAGAATTATTAGAAGTTGTAGTCTTGGCAAGGTCTTCCTCACAACCAAAGTCTACTTATGAGGTGGCCGCATCACTCTCTGAATTTGAGCTTACAAAGATTCTTCTAGACAAGATGAAGGAAAGCAAATCACATCTTAGAGCTGATTACAAAAAGAAGCTTTATGATGCACTGGTCGAGTCTTACAACACTGACAAAGATCTATTCAATTCTTATGGTGAAGTATTTACATAGAAGAGGAGTCGAGACAACTGTGACAAAGATCGAGACCCTTCCGTTGGATCAGACCGATAGACAAAAAGAAGGAAGTCGAGCAAGGAAGCTGAGTCATCTAAAGATTTAAGGTCAAACGAAAACACTTTTCAAGCACCTCTAAAGATGCCTCCCAATCATAACATAAGTCTTTCGGCAAGTCTGCCCATGCAGAGGAGCCAAGTCATACTGTTGATGACTCAGGCATGCAACAAGATCAAGAGTTCATCACGGGAGACAATGATGAACAAACCGCTGACAAGGAGATTACCAAAGATTACTGGTTCAAGAAACCCGAGCGACCTCCAACTCCTGATACTGATTAGAATAAGAGACAACAAGTTGACTTCCGACCTCCTCAGACCTGGATGAGTCAAGTTACTCGTGCTAAAGAACCTCGTACTTCATTCGATGAGCTCATGGACACCTCTTTCGACTTCTCTGCATTTGTCCTAAATCGGCTCAACATCAAAGATCTGACTCAAGAAATTCTCGTTGGACCGGCATTCGAGCTACTCAAAGGCACTTGCAAGAGTCTTACAGAATTAGAGTATCATCTTGAAGAATGTTCCAAGGCCACAACTGAACGACTCGACTGGCATAACCCTGAAGGCAAACCGTATTCGTTCGATCTCAGCAAACCTCTCCCATTGATTCAAGATCATCGAGGCCATCAAGTTATCTATTAGATGCTATGTTTTCTAAGTAGATATCATACGAAAGCTAGTAGAATAAAGGAGAGGAGCTAGAGAGTATTTTCATCATTTTCTAAATTTTCATTTCAAAAGGG
>BQNB010155866.1:0-15339 GCA_026074375.1 Tanacetum coccineum
AGAGTCAAGTTTAAATCTCGTAAATGACAATTTTTTTTAAATTTCGAATTTATTATTAAAAAAACGAATTATAAAAATTTATTACTAAAAATGAATTTATACAAAAAAACTATGATGACATGGCAAGCATGATGACGTGACATTATGACGTGAAATAAAATGGTCAAATGCCTCTTGTTATATATAATGTATATACATACATATATATACATACATATATATACATACATACATATATATATATATATATGAGGGAGGTTATATTGAAAACCATCCTTTTCTTGGATACTGGGAGACACATCTCAGCCATCCATCTAAAACCCATCTATGGCTAAGATTAAAACTCACTTATTAAACAAAAAAAAATTAATAAAAAAAGCGGAGGGGTATTGTGGTCATTTTATAGCCCACACCAACCATACCTTCAATCACTCACACCACGTCTTTTTTAGATCTATCATTCTCTCTCTCTCACCTAACACACACTAAAAACACACACAAACACATCGGATCTGAGTCTATCATCACGAACATCTAATCGATCGATCATCTCCTTCATAAATCAATTATCTCCTTCTTTAGTTCATTAACATCAGGTAAAGTTCATCCGTTCTGTATTTATTTATCTTTTTTTAGCTTATTTGATGTGAATAAGCTTATAATTCAGCTTATCCTTTTTAGCTTATTTGATGTGAATTTATTTACGAATTTAGTTTTGATATGAATAAGATGATCGCTTTTTTTTAGCTTTTAAATTTATCCCTTTTTAGCTTATTTGATATGATTAAGCATATGAATTTATCATCATCTGATAAATTCAGCTTATTTGATGAATTATGTGAATTTATCGTGTTGAATGATAAGCTAACTTATTAGGTGATTGATGTAAATAAGCTTATGAATTATCATCATCTGAATTTATTATTCTGAATTATAAGCTAACTTATTAGCTTATTTTTATGAATTATCGGGTTTTATGGCTTAATCTACGCTGAACAGATATAATATGACCTGTTAGTGAAAAATCATATATGATAAGTTGCTTGAAAAAACTATAAAAACTTACTATATCATATATAATATAAGCTAGGTTGTAAGCATTTATACTATATCATATATGATAATGTGCTTGAAAATAAAATACAAGTAGTTTGTGATCTCCTGATGAGTAGTAAAAAGTTAGTTTTGTATATATCATATATGATAATGTGCTTAACACTAAAATCAAATCTTTTTATTTGTGTAGAGAAAGTTGTTTTCAATGCATTTTACACAAGAAATGGACAAGAAATGGAAATACACAAGATGAGACTGAGGTTTGCAACAAAGATCCTGACACATGACATAAACATCCACATAGAGAAGATGAGCGACGAGGCACATGCCTTTGCAAAGAAGCACACAGACAAACAAGCGAAGCAGAATCTCATAAGGGATGCAGTCGTAAAAAGGAAAAAAAGCTCAGGATTCGTAAAAGAGTTGGCAGTGCCATCTAATGCAGTTACCTTTGAATGTAGACAATATTTACTAGTTTTCATTTTTAAGTACTTGTAGTATGTACTGGTGGTACCGTAGTGTGTACCACATTTTGGGGATCCGTTGATCAATCTTTAACTATGTAATGCTACTACATCTCTTTTATGCTGATGATGTGGTCTTCATAGCCCAATGGTGTGATTCGAATATCATCACTCGTGTGTTTTTTTTGGATTTTACAGTAGGAGAAAATATTGTAGATTGTTTCAACACAAAAATGATGGTAGATAAAAAATGTTGAACTTAATGTTATATCATATATGATTTCTTTCAGAAATCATATATGATGGTATGATTCAAACTTGTAAAATACAAAAATCAAATGTGATTAGTCAAAACAAAAAAGAAATAATGTAAAATCGATTGTGATGAACCAGTATATCATATATGATATATAAAAGGTAAAATTATGTAACAAATAAAGATCCAACACTTATTCATAATCAAAAGAGTACTTTTTAACAATATCATATATGATAACTCAAATAGAAAGTAACCTAATGTAAAATCACATATGATATACCTAGGATATCATATATGATAAACACTTATTCATAATCAAAAGACACAAAAACAAAGAGTCTGCTGAATTCATGATTAAACCAAAACCTTCTTATTATTGAAACTACTATTCTTCTTCTTAAATCAATTCTTCTTCGTTTTCAATCAAATCTACTTTTTCTTGAACAACTTCATCCTGGGCCACGACGACTTCATCTTGATCCTTAAACATACCCGTGCACCTCCTCTTGTTATGATCAGACACACTCAATTGGGCCCAATACAAGCCCAAAAGCCCAAAATCCTTTTTTATAAAACTTTAGGGACTAAATTTGTCATTTTTAAAAGTTTTTTATAAAAGAAAAATGGTAAAATAAAGGGAAGGACTAAAACTGCCAAATGGCATTTCTTTTATTAATTTAAAGGCAGGGACCATTATTGCAATAGTCCAAAACCTTTCTTAACCCTTTTAGTTATAAAACAGCAGGGACCAAATTTGCACATTACCAAATCTCTTTTTAATCTTTTAGTTATAAAAACGGAGGGACCATTATTGTCATTTTCCAAACCTTCATTATAACTAAAAAAGGGCTCAAAAGGAAATGAAAAGAGAGAAAGAGTTGAGGGACTCTTTTTGCCTCTTCCCCAAACTTTACTTTTAAACCTGCGAACCACCTTGTACTGTAACCCCGTACCCGCCAAAACCCAAACAAGCCCTTTCCCACGGTTTCACGCCCATACCACCTCCCAAGTACCCTTCCCAGCTCACCCTCACCAATTCCCACCTCCCCATTGCCCCTATAACCCTCCACCCTGACAAAACACTCAACCCGAAGCACCCCATCAATGGTGAGATGAAGAGAAGCCAAAGAGAAGGGCTAGGATTGCTTGAAAAGCATTGCACTCTCACAGCAAACATATCCCAAGAGCTAGAAGTCTTTGAAGACCTCTATAAAAGAGAAGAGAACAAGAAATTTTGAACCATCCCGTTTTTTACTTTTTTAGTGTAAAATTTAATTAAGTTTGTTTTAAGATTATTATCTTCAGTTTATTTAAAGCTTTTGTTGTATTACTTTCAGTTTCAATACAAGTTAAGAGTGTTTGTGTTATTACATTTCTCAAAATTTAAGGTGTAAGTCAAACCACTAATCCTGTTTAATCTTACACAACCCTGTGTAAAAGTTGTTAAGCTCAACTTAGTTTCACTATTCTAGCCCTTGTTTCTTTTAACCAAGCTAAAAAAAATCGACTTTCATAAATTAAGGGAGTGTTTGGTTTAGACCCAAAATGGGTCATAATGGGTTTATCATGGGTTGTAACCACTCAGCCAACTTTGGCTGAGTGTGTAGGCTTTATTAAGCCACCTTAATCACCAATTTTAGTTTAAAAATAAGTTTTTAGATTCCTTTTATATTCTGTCAATTTTCAATAAGCAAAAAGTGAGCTAAACCACTTAAGCTGCTTATGCAGCTTAAGCACACTTTGGTTGTGCTTATTTGAGTGTTTCTAGCCAAATAAAACACACCTTGTTGCTGTCCTTTTAATTTGACAGCATAAGTCAAGTGTGTGTGTATGCATGTGTGTTTGTGAAATCAGCCAACTTGTAGCCCCAAAATCAGCAGCTTTAATTAAGCCCTAAGCCCTCATCTTTTGAATATAAGCTAACTAGTCA
Organism: Tanacetum coccineum; assembly: GCA_026074375.1. Lineage (NCBI taxonomy): Eukaryota > Viridiplantae > Streptophyta > Magnoliopsida > Asterales > Asteraceae > Tanacetum > Tanacetum coccineum. The sequence continues at coordinate 3,710 of BQNB010155866.1, forward strand.
CCCCTTTAATTCTGTTTGTGGTTTATTTTGGCTAAAAAGTCCTTGAGAGCTTATTTCATAAGCCCAAAAAGCCCTTAAGCTTACTGTGTTGCCCTCCCCTGGTGCTGAGCACCATTTTCAGCACTCCTTATTTAGCTTATTTTGTATTAAGCCTTAGGATCTTTTAGCTTTTATTTATAGCTTATTAGTAGTTCTTTAAGTCCCCATAGTTTTGTAGCTTAACTCCCCTTTTAGCTTAGCTTATTTAGGGCTTAAAGTCCCCATTTTTCTGTTTTCTTTTATAAGCTGTTAACATAGCTTAAGTTATTATTAGCTTATTTAAGGGCTTATTTTGTTAGAAAATAACTTCCCTAGTAATTTATCTATTTTAGTAGTATTGATCATTTTTTAGCTTATTTAGAGGCCTTAAGCTCAAAGAAAAAAGCAAATAAGCTCATAAGCTTATTAAGTTCTGTCAGCCCAAAAAGCTCACATTTCTAGCTTATTTAGTTCACTACAGCTTATGTGCCTTTTATGAAAATTGTTCCCCTTAAGCCCCTTAACAAGTTTTCTTTTATAGCTTTTGCATAATAAGCTGTTAGGACTTGAATTGCAATCGGGGTCCACCTCAGGGACCAATTGTGTAATTTTCTCTTTTGTAGTTACCTCTGTTAGTCCCTGTGGTTAGTTAGCCTGTTACCCCGTTTGTCCTTGTGTCCTTTTCACTGTTAGTCCCCAAAGTTAACCACAGTTAGTTTTATTTAATTTAATTAATTAAATTAGGTTTAGATTTAATTAGTTTAATTACTTTTTATATAATCAGTAAAATTTGGGCATTTTTATATTTTTAGAATTGTTAACTTTTTCTTTATTTAATTTTATTTTTTCAGAATTTTTATAACTTTTATTTTTTGTCTTTTTCTATTTTCTTAGTTTTAATTAGTTATAAATCTTAAAAAAATCATAAAAAATCTAAAAATTAATAAAAAAATATTAATTTTTTTATAAAATTTTCTTTTGTCATTTAGTGTCTAGGAAAAATACAAAATTTAGTATAGGCTTTATTTTTCTTAAATTTCAGTCTTAGACCCGTTTTACCGGGTGCGTTTTACCGTTTCTTTTCGTTTTACATTCAAACGACCTCCGTTTTAGTTCTAGTTTTCTTTATTTTTCAAATTAAGTTAATTAGAATTTAATCTTGATTTTTAATTTAATTTAGCATTTATTTTCTTTATTTTTAGTATTTAGGGTTCCCGATACCTGATTCTGTTCCCCGTATTTTAGTATAGATTTAATTTTAGGATTTCCCTATAACTAATTTTGTTTCCCGTAGTTTTTAAGATCTCCATTTCCTATATTTGTTTCCCGTAGGATAAATTAGATTTTATTTAATTAATTTTAGTTGTAACTATATCAGTGTTTCCATCATATATTCTCCATCATTCAATTTCTCATCAAACCAGGATTATTTTCAATTGCAGCCTCGTTGGGACATACGACCCGGGAATATCTCTTCCGGAATCTTTTTATTATTGATTTGATTCTTATATATTTAATCTCTTTGTGTAGATTTTGACCTTTTGCCTTGGTTAAGGGCATTTGGTTGAGATTTGCATTTGAGTTATTTTAAGTGTATACCAGCAACGAATCAATTTCTAAAAGAAATCATATATGATGGTATGATTCAAACTTATAAAATACAAAAATCAAATGTGATTAGTCAAAACAAAAAAGAAATAATGTAAAATCGATTGTGATGAACCAGTATATCATATATGATATATAAGAGGTAAAATTATGTAACAAATAAAGATCTAACACTTATTCATAATCAAAAGAAAACTTTTTAACAATATTATATATGATAACTCAAATAGAAAGTAACCTAATGTAAAATAAAATATGATATACCTAGGATATCATATTTGATAAACACTTATTCATAATCAAAAGACACAAAAACAAAGAGTCTGCTGAATTCATGATTAAACCAAAACCTTCTTATTATTGAAACTAATATTCTTCTTCTTAAATCAATTCTTCTGCATTTTCAATCAAATCTACTTTTTCTTGAACAACTTCATCCTGGGCCACGACGACTTCATCTTGATCCTTAAACATACCCATCCACGTCCTCTTATTATGATTAGTACCTCCACACAATGAACATGAATTCCTGTTCCTCATACCTTTTTAATTCGCTTTCTTTTTCCCTCCTTTAATACGCACTTTTCAATCTCTGAAAAAATAAAAATGAAAATAAAAGAATAAGTAAACAGTCACATGAAAAAAATGAAATATCAAATATAATAATCAGATGCCATATACATATTTGATATATCAAACACATTAACCAAAAGCTACTTACATATCATATTTGATATATCAAACACATTAACCAAAAGCTACTTACATATCACCTGGAAAAAATGAAATATCAAATATGATATACGTACAAAATATATCACACGTTAATCTAATAGAGCTTACTCAGAACATAAAAATAGCTAATAATAAAGCTTATTAACACTAGCAACATAAATGCCAACTTTAATACAGCTAATTGTAAACTGGATAAGCTAAATACATCTTTATACGCTATATCAACACGTTAATCGATTAGGAGCTTACTCAAACATAAAAATAGCTAATAAAAAAGCTTATAACTCTACAACAAAATAAGCTAATAGATTAGCTTATATTCATCAAAAATAAGCGAATAAACAATTATAACTCTACAAAATAAATACAATTTGATGGATTAAGAATCATATTATAAATAATCACCTAATAATTTAGCTTATCACTACAAAATATTTTCAATATGCGTTCAAAATAATTTGATTATAAGCTCATATATTATAGAGCTAATCACATCAAATAAGCCTAAAATAAAAACAACGTGAGACCGTGATGATAAGCAACTAAAGAAGGAGAAATCATCAAATAATTTAATCGATTGAAATAATCATTAGTTATTGTATTGATTCTGAAATCGATTAGGTTGTGCTGTATAGAGTATATAATGAAGTACATGGTAATGGTATCAAATGACTGTATATAAAAATAGAGTTTAATATAAACAAAAAACCCCACTAGTGGAAATTATCAATTTAATCCTCATCCATGGGAGAAATAAGATGAGGTGGGATTATCCCCCATAGCCACAAAAAATTGTTTGTATCCAATAATCGTTAATTATTTATTATGATATGGTATTGAGATATATGATATGTAATATATATATATACTAAAATATATAGGATATATAGTATATATATTAAGATATAAATATAATAAATATATAGTATATATATATATATATAGATAGATATAACTATATATCTGTATATTATATGATATATAATATAAAGATATATATAAATAATAATATAAACTATAGGGTTTACCCGCGGCTTGCGCTGCAGGGACGATGGCATTATTTTGGTTGTTTTATAATCAAAAGCAACGACACGTTCTAATATACATAAACACGAAAGAAAAAAGATACAAACCAAGGTAAAGGTCAAATTTGACATGTATACAATTTCTAACTTAAGTACATTAATGAAAACAAAAACACAGTTGACTGCATTTTTCATGAACAAATGCAGCAAAACTGGTTGGTTTGGTGAAGCTTGTTGAATAGCCAATGTTATCTCAGTTGTGTCATTTGCCTTATTTGCAAGCAACGGTAATATATCTGAGCACTTGGTAGTGGTCACGTGGTGCTCGCTATCTTCATTGTATCCATCCACGCTGTTTAGAAAAATACCTGCAGAATCAACATTCAACAATTTGATATCACAATTGGCTGCATCATTTCCACTACTTGAAAGGTGATTTCAATCACTTCAGTGAAATGTATAAAACAACTTTTGAAAGTATAAAACTGGGTGATAAAGATCAATATCGTGTGTAACTTGCAAAGATAAATGGAAAGTTCTGTATGACTTCAGCTTACAGATTTACCAAAATTAGGAAAGTAATAGAGCTAAAACCATCTTTAATGAAAAAAATTAAAGGTAATTAAATCCATACCTATAAACCATATTCCAGCTGACAAAAAGAATACTAAAGTTAGGATCAAAGCATATGTCCTCCACTTGTCAACTTTGTCCTGTGTCGCACAAGAAATTATTCAGTTTATATTGGTAGATCTTCGAAAGACGGTTTATGATATTATAATTTCTATTGGAAATCCGTAACTTTGTCATGATAATCAATATAAGTTGTTATGATATGCAATACACGGGTCGTAACGTACAATTTTTTTCATACCTTACATATGTAATTGGGATCATGTATACTGATTTCAAATTGTATCAGTTGAAGATTATACAAATGGCAGCACTTAAAAGCATCCAAAAATATGGTTCTACTGTTTAACCTATATATTTGGGTCATACAATATATAAAGAAGTGTCTAAAGACGTAAGAAAATGATCTCACGCCTCTACTTCCAGATCTGTTATTGACTTGAAGGGTCCGAAGTGCAAACTATGTACACAACTGTGTATGCAACTGGTGGAATCAGTACAATTTCACTTGGTCCCATTAAAAAAATATTACTTTCAGTTTAAACTAACTGGGTCAGGAGACCCACTATATACATTTACACAGCATGCTCATATTCCATTAATTGACACTATCATGACCGTACACAACATTCATAATATAATTGAATTCAAAAGAAAACACTCAAATATCGTATGCAGCAAACATTTAATACTCGTATCATCTAATATAAATTTTGTCTCGATTTCATTTAATAATTCGAGTGGAAACAGTTATTATTAGACCTCATTTTCATCTAGCAATCAGACATTTTTTTTCGTTACCATTCAAAAAATTTATGATACTCATTAGGAAGACTCGCTTATAAGAGTTGTACGATGATGTATATTGATATGGCCATATTGACAATGTAACAGTTAAAGTAAAGAAACTACTCAGTTTCTTTTTTTCTTGTCTTTCGGATTATAAAGTGTTTATCACGTGACATGAGCGAAAAGTTGAAATGTGGTTACCGATTGGCACGAATTACTAATAAAATAAATAAACAATTTTTACCTCATACACACACTTGTCAAACACATTTGTAGTCCGCCCCAAACATATTTTTTTCTTATTATAGCCTAACCCAAACAGTCCACATTCCTATCTCAACCAAGCACTTATTACTCCAACTATTGATGAGTTTCTCATGCGTGAAACATAAACTCTCATATATCTATCTAATATTAAGCAAAAAGGTGAGTCATCTCAGGCAAGCAAAATTAATAGGTCTAAGTTTATTGCAACGTATACTTAATCAAACATAATTGTGCTTAATAAATATGATGGGACCAACAAAGATTATGTAATCCATGCTATTGCTGCAGCAGCCTAAACCAAACAAACCATAAGCCGCAGTAGCCTAATTCTTACTTTGTCTTTCAGCGTGATTATAATCATAACTTAATAATTTAAATACTCTATTTATAAGATGAATCCTTTATGCTACTCTTTACCTTTTCCCTTGTGCAGTGAGTTATCATAAGGATTTACCAAATTGTTCCAGAATTGTTAGTGTTTGATTCTATGATAGTAGATACACTAATGTCTTTGGTTATCCGAGTATTGCAGTGTATTTAAAAGTGTTTACTCGGGGGGCATAGACCATTTGGTCACTTATATTTGCTTGTCTACATGCTAATAAATAGAAATCTGAATGACCTCATGCTTTTTAGTCTACCTATGCTCTTATAGACACCACATCTTTACTTGCTGCTGTTTTGAAACGCAGCTTAGCTTGACCCTTTGATTCTGTTGTGACCTACACAACCGAACATTCAATTATAAGTTATTGTACAAATATACTATGACATTCCTAGGGTTAAGAAATTTATATCAGACATGAAATGTGGATATATATAGAACTGTTAACCGTAGTTGATAACAACGAAATTTGGTAAAATATTTGCATTAAGAAGTAAAGTTCACACAATAAATTGTCTCTATATATTTACTGCATATATTCATATTTAGAATAAGATGTGCATATAGGTCACCTTATTGGAATAGTAACTAACGCTTAGTCTTTTATACCTTGAACGTCATGCTCATGTACTTCTTTTTGATACAATTCTTCTATTAAAAGTTTTACATATTGAAAGGAATAATACGTACTATGTAGTAGGGTATAAGACCAGGTTGGTTGGGTTGGGTCGGACATCAGTTGGACCGGAGCTTGTGGGTCGGATCAAAAGTGTATCCCTGTGGCTTTAGTTTGGACAACCCTATTGATTTTCCTACATTTTTATAGAAACGTATATAAAAATTACTAATTTTTGTACAACAGCCCAAAATGAAATAAACCTTTTGCTATTAAATTTTACCCGGATCAACCCATTATAAAGCATAAGTAATCAGAGGGTGTGTTTGGGATTTGATTATTTTATGCTTTTCACCTTTTCAGCTCCCGAGAAAGGAAATTGTTTTAAATGAAACAACATACTTACAGCTAATTGTAGATGCAAGATTTAGAACATAAATGAATCTGGGATAAAAATATGGAATGTGTTTTGGCAAGACGTGTGTGTAACATCATTCTTGTTCCAAGTTTTTTTACTGAGAGATCAATCGGTAATCCAACAACAGCCCTTCCCCATATTGTTTTCCTATCTGCACATTACATAATATAAGAGACAATTGAACTTTTAGTTCACAACAACAATGGTTACAACATAGTTGCAATGTTTACATGTCAAAAAACATTTTCATATCAATTGGTTGTTGATCACCTTCCTGCTTACTTCCGACATCCAGATAGCTTTCTTTACTACGCCTTTTCCTTTTTCTTATATTCTTTTTTGGCACACTTTCAGCAATCGGCTGCAGCTCGAGTGACACGCTAATACCCCTGCATCATAACCAATCATAAATAAAGATCACATAATCATTGAGCAATTCATATAGCATACGTAATTTATAACAACTCAAACAACTATTCTATTTTGTTATAGTGCGATGCTAAAAGTAACAACTCAAAGTATTCAATTTTCCTATAGTGTCAAACGTATATGCATCAAAGCCCGTACTTAAAAAAAGCCGATGCCTATAAAAAAAGGTGCAAATCAGGGCAACATCCTCGACACTTATGAAACAGCGCTTGGACAATCGAAAAACTACACACATCCAACTAACCTAAAATAATCCCATGAAGCAACCACAAACATCTAGTGTTAAAATGAATCAACTATAAAACCCCCAAAAGAACTGAACCAAGCCCCTATTAGAGATTAGACGGAGCTTCATTGGCTGGAATAAAAGTACAATAAGATGGAGTCTAATATATCCCTTGTTTGACTTAAATCCAAAGATATGATGCTAACGTAATCCTAAACCAACTATTCATTTATTAACTACTCATTCATCAATGTCCAGAACCTAAAAAACATCCATCTAAACCTCGCATAAACCCCCACATGTTTATACACCAGCGACAATAAATCAATGAAAATGATCAAAATAAGCCGTTTTCAGTATACAACCCTCCTACGCCTTTGAATTTTTCAGTCCTTCATCAATCTGGTATCCTTATTTGGAATTGTCAATAAATAATCTATTAAAGGAACTCTACGTTTTCCTGTCTCTCCCCTACATTATTTTATTCTGTCTTCTATCGTAACCAGAAATTAGTGAAATAAGATCTTGTTGATTCTCTCATTCCTAACATGTGGCTCATTAATAGATTTTGTTAAAGTTAGTAATAAGGGCCAAGCCCGTTAACTGGCCCATTAGTTAACCTAGCTTAGCCTTCAAGCTAAGCATGACTTATTTATACTCTTCGGTAATCTTAGTTAACCTCTTTAAAACTTGTTAATATAATATTACCAATATGTAATTTAAAGTTGATCAACAAAAAAAAAAAAAACAAAACACACAAAAAAAAAAAAAACAACCACCACAAAAAAACACACCACAAATAACCAACCACTGACACACACAAAACCCCCCCGCAACCCTCCCTATCCAAGGTGATCTCGCCATCCTTGCTCACCCCAACATATACAATTCCAAAAACCTACATAACAGACATCCCCACCCTACAAAGAATACAGCCAACATACCATCCCACCCCACCACTACTGCACCCCCCACATCCGCACCCATCCCAATCCTCCCCTTCACACCCCCCCCACCATACTTACAAAAACAAAATTCCAGAATCACAGAACCTAACGCCCAACTAAGACCCTCCCACTCCCTCAATACCTAATCTACAAATCCACCCACCTAACCGCTAAACACCAACAAACCAGTCACAAGAACCACGCATTGCCACACGACCGCGCCAAGGCCCCCCCCATCTATCCAAAGAAAACACCCGATACCCAGGCCCAAACCCCATACCCACCAGATTGATACACCCCACCCACCCCACCACCCCCAGCCGCACCCGCCCCGGTAGACCACACCACACCGGCCCCCCCCACCCACGTCTAACCCCACTAAAACCCCCGAAGCACATCGATATATACGCCACCCAACCTCCAAACCCCCGCCCACCCCGCCCCCCCACCCTACCACACCCAAAGGCCCTCCAACGCCCCCCCCCACCCAAGCAACACACTGTGACCCCGACCCACAGCCTCCCCTCGCACCCCCCCCCCCCCACACCCCCCCCAGACCCTCCCCGCCCCCACCCAAACCATGACTTACGCGCCCCCCCCCCAATACCCCCCCACGGCCCATCTACACACCCACACTCCCACGAGCACACCAGACCCCAACCGCACGAAGCAACCCCCGTGGATATGCCCCCCCCACACGCCCATCCCGAACGCCTCACCATCCGCCACCCCCCACGCCGCAAACCACCCCCCCACCGACAAACACTCCCGCCATCAGCCCATGCAACCCCGCAAAGTTACCCCAAATGATCCAAAACGTTCAAGAATGAACTACCCCCCGACCAGAATCTACCACCAGCAAATCCCAAACGACTCAACACACTCACCAGACCATTCGAAAACCTCCCCCAACCCACCAGCCATAAAACGCCCTCAACCTATCACCCCTTAAACCAACACAAACAAAAAGAAAGGCGATGTTCCACAGAAAACCCTCACCACCACCCATCCCACCACAAACCACCAGACCAAACACCCCCCCCACCCGAGCGTACACGCCCGCGCCAACGAAACTAATCACCCCCCATCACCGCCCACTCCCCACCACGACCCCGACGCAGCAATGCCATCTCCCCCCCACCACTGTCCCAACCACCCACCCTCCCCCCCTACCCTGCAACCCATGCCATCCTTCCCCACCTACGCACCCATCCCCTCCCGACCCCCACCCGCCCCCCTAACCACCTTCCCAGGCTCCAGACTTCCACCGTCGCTGCCAGACAGCAACTCCATGAAGGCTGCCACAACCCCTCCCATCCCCCTCCTCATCCTCCCCCCCCGGAACCCCCCCCCCCCAACTCAACTCCTCCACCCAACAACCTCCACCCCACCCCTCATACAGCGATCCCTCCCTATAAAACCCCCCCACCATAGGTCCCCTGCCATCACCCTTACAACACCCCCCCCCCTGAACCCCGGCTGCCGACCTCGGCGCGCCGAGCGCAGCCCCCCGTCACGCACTCACCACCGCCTCCCCGCCAGCCCCCCATGCCTCTGAAATACCAAGCATAGTTGCACACCCCATGCGTCACATTTATCGAATAAAACAACAAAAACTCTGATACTCAAGTTCCGAAGAAATACAGCCCGTAAATGTACTAAGTGTGTGCATATATCTCTATCACACCACTTAATTGTGGAGAACAAGTGAGAACGCTCTATAAAACAGGATAATTACTAACACAACTGGCACTGATTTTAATCTTTCCTGGAGCGAAGTGGTACTACTATGAAAGCTGTATAGAAAATGAGCTAAATAGAAAGGATGATTAATAATTATTAGATCAAAACGGAGGCTCCATTGATAGTTAGAAAAGTTTTTCCGGGTTAAAAAAAAAAATAAAAAAAAACGATTCAAATTAGAATGAAATTTAAAAAATAGTGAGACACAATATTTGGTTAAACAAAAAAATTAAATCCTGTAATTGTGTAGTATTATACTTTGCTGGCTGAAAAAATCCATAATAAGTGAGGTATATAACACAAAAGAATGAAAAAAAATCATTGACTTTAATATATTTATTTATTTTCTCCATTCCCACAAGAATCAACCTTCAAACCCACACAAGGGTCTTGTTTTAGTTAAATAACGTAATCAAAAAGCGCAAACACCAAACATCAATAATCCCTAAGTATGTACTCCACTATTTAAATATACTACATGAACAATCAACTACAACAAACAATTTAGGACATTCCACCTGTCCCTTGAACAAGTCAAAACCACTATCGAGGAACCTTAATTTCTCTGCTCTAAATTCAATATGATGTACAAAACATATAGTAAGAGATATATCCGTTTTGAATAAACCTTTATATTCTTTATCTATTGTTGGTTCAAAAAATTCTATAATTTGGTTGTATGGATTCAAAACAATTATACTGATGCCTATTCAGGCAAACTTATAACAAAACACTTAACATCAAACGCAGTAACAAAAACACTTAAAACGCAGTAACTAAGTTGTGTCAAAAGCATGAATTGGGGGTTTCCATAGCTAGACCATAATAAACACATAAACACTTAATTGACAATATATAAACACTAATTAACACAAATCAACTTACAGAAGAATACCAATTGAATATAAACAATCGATTAAGATAGAAAAATATACCGTTTGTGTTGCTCGACTAAATCAATAAGAAAGTAGTTTGTTGTTGGTCAGATAGGTTATTGGTGGTTTATGTTTAGGGTTTGTGATAATGATACCGTGAAGATGTTTGCCCCTTTTATTCATCATTTTTGGGCGAGATTTGAGATAGAACGCGGGAGAGTTATGAAAAAATAGAGGGATCATTTAATTTTTTTGCAGCCTAATTATTAGGATTGCATCCTTATATTTCGCGATTGACTATGATGATTTAAACATGGTAACACTGTGTTGATTTGTGCCTACGACTAAGAGGAAGAAGAAGATATGCTTATGTGTAAATTTTTTTAATATAAATAAGAATTTACAGTTTGGCCCTTTTACTTTATACTTGTTGTCATTTTTTTTACTAGTGATAAGTTTTAAATAAAACTATTAACTAAAAGTAATTTGAAATTTTATTGAAAATTTGTTGTAAAAAAAAGAATTTTCACCTTGTAATGGTAATACGTTGTCTGTGGGTCGCTGAAAAGAAAAAAACTGATGTGGAGGAAAAAACAATGAACGCCCGGCTTCCTAAGTCTAGATGAACGAAAATTAACAATCGAAACAAACTTATGTGTATACAAACTAAACAAAGCTTCATATGTCTTCATTTTTATTTAACTTTACGTATTATTCCTGAAATATAAAATCAAAAAAAATAGGATAATTAGTTGACTTATATAATAAAATATTATTATTAACGGAATTTTTATATGCGCTTTATTACCTGTACAACGAACAGGTTTTTTCAACACTCGTGTCCTTCTTGGTGGTCGGATCTCAAGTAAAGTGTATCAGAAAGAACATCATCCGTAGATTGAACACCAATAGAAAA
>BQNB010155867.1:3382-15339 GCA_026074375.1 Tanacetum coccineum
CTTTCTAAAAGTAGAAACTTTCCAAAAATAGAAATTTTTCGAAAAAGTGACGAAACTTAAAAACAAATATTATACTTTCTTAAAAACTTTTTTATGTTAAATATCTTAGGTGGTGCACACATATGGATTCTACTTCTCTTATTTTATATATATATGACTTATATGTCATTATATTATGTAATTCTTTTTCTATTGCGCACCATTTTCTAGGTCGCGGTTAGGAGATCATATCTTCTATTTTTCTCTCGTTGTTCGATATTTATTCACTTTACTTACGGTGAGTTTTATAGCCTCTTTTCTATTACTTGTTTTATTAAATTCGGGGGAGATTACATGCTTGATTTCTTTGGACACAAGTACATTTTAAAAACTGTATGCTATTTCGTGATCATATTATTACCTAAGTACCCTTTGCCACTAAGTCCCATATTATCATGAGCCGTTAATTACTAGAGTAGTAAATGTGAATGTTGTGGATAGATCTATCAGGACTGACAATCCCCGTCTTGAATTATGGTTTCATGTTGATCATTGACGCATTTTACATTTAAAGTAATTCATAGGATGTTTGGCAACATCTGTATCTGTTTTGGGGCACAAACCTCGATTACTGGTTTAGATCGTAATGCATGATAAGGTTCGGTGTCACGAGCTTAGGGCAATACTATATATTTCATTTAAACTTGGTGAATTTGTTTCTCTTGTCTAAATTACTTAAATCTTGTGGTCCACTAAACAGTTTGATTACAATAACATTTCTCGATTTACTTAATCATTGTTTTATGATTAAAACCTATGAATTCACTCAACAATTTTTTTGACATTTTTAGCATGTTTATCTCAGGTTTTCAAGTATTTTGCTCGGAGAGAAGCCGCACGGATATGTATTTCGGAGACTCTTCATTTTATACAATTGATAAAATTTCTTTTGAAAATATTGTGTTGTAAATAATTTCTATTATTATTATTATATTCGATGAAAATTTTATCTTAATATTTTGTCATGTCTAAACACTTGTGTTACTTTGAAACTGTTGGGACCTGTTTGCAAACTCTGATATTATAAGACATCGAATGTGAATCATTTTGTAAAACTTATTTCTAAAACGTCTCTTTTTGAGGTCGTTTTTTGTGACTTGTACTTCTTGTTCCATGACGTCGCACCCCAATGTTACTTTTCCGCTGTTGTTCGACTTTGGAGGTGTGACAGATTGGTATCAGAGCACTGGTCATACAGAACTGGGTCGTTTTCAAAACCTAAACTATGACTACTTTTCAAAATTTAAAGTCTCTCCCCTTGTTTTATCTGATATCGGTGCGCGCGTACTTCCTGGCTGCTTATATTTACTCTCTCGAGCAATACTACTAGTATTATATAGATAAAAATTATATGATACTTGACTTTCTTTTCAATCTTTTACGCCTATCTTCAAGAGTATCGCCACTTATTTATATAAGGGTAATTTATATAAATGTTGACTATTTTTGATAACTTATTCTATCTTCTAGAATGTCTATATATTTTTATATAAATGTTGTTTATATAAATACTAAAACTCTTCTCTTAAGTCATTGTGAGTAACACCATTGTCTCATTTATTTTCAAGACGTTGTGAGTGATACGACGATCTTAAAAACCTTTCAAGACATTGATAATAATTCAATGGTCTCCAAAATTTCTTTTTCAAGACTTTACTTAATTCTCTTTTTGATAATATCGAAACTCGACATAGTTTGTCGGTCCTATTGACTACTCGACTCTGAGTTGAACACTCGCCTCGTACTTTTAAAACGCATACGTCATCATGTAACCCACCACATTAAATCATGTCGATTATCCAGAATATGACTATTAACCTATTCCTTCATAACGTGTCATCTGGGAATGCCTACTTTTGGGAACACGGTTCATTCTTTTCTCCCTACTTCTTGTGATTCTGGAGAATCATTCCGCCAAGAAAACAACTACTAAAGTTCATTAGCTATCAAACCATTTATAGGCAAACGTACGACTGACGTGCTCTTTTGCCTAGAACGGAACGAGACCCGAGATGCCGAAAACGAATCACGCATAAAGACTCTCGAGACAAAACAACGGTAATGAAAGTTACGTCTTTTGACTAGGATATCACTGGGAACGACACAACTAGCATTCCCCACTCCAAAGAGAGAATCTCGATCATCATAGTTAATGATGACCTTTTTATTTAAAAACATTTCTTTGAAAACTCTCGATGTATTGTTTGCTTTATGGTACGGATATATCCACTCCCTTCAATAATTAATTGTTTGTACAATTAACTTCTCATATTCTATTTTAACATCCTTGATAAACCACTTCCTTATTATGTGGTGTTTTAGCCATTTGATATTAACTCTTTTTAAATACTTAATTGTTTGTACAATTAATTCACCTATCTCGTTTAGCAATTCTGACACATTATTTCTTTGATATATGCCTCTTTCAATTATTAGAAATATTATCCTCATTGCATCGATTAATTTTCCGAATGACTCTCTATAGCCATTCATAATTCTTTAAGTTCTTTCTTTTTGACCGTTACTGTAATTTGATATTCTTGGCACCTATCTCTATCCTACCATTATTATTATCAACTGATTCTCTGTTTACTTGATTATTTGTTCAAATGATTCTTTATGCTCCTTGATTCGTAAATTGTTTATGCGAATCATCCTCTATATATTTATTCTTTCGATAATGATTATGTTCTCTTTTTACGTGCTCTCTTAAGCCGTTGACATATTCATAATTTACATGCTCGCGACATCTTATATTGTTTATTCCTATACTCTCATTTATTCCTCTCACGATGCTATGACTATACTTTATGATCCAATCATTTTTGTTGCATTGATTAATGATTTTTTGCTACCTTGTTCACAAAATGTTCAATCTCTGTTTTAGGATTTTCTAAATCCTAAAATGTTGTTCCCACTTAGTTAGTGAACAATAACTACAAAGTTATTATTAACTAACTCATGGCATGCAAGTAAAGTAAACTAATTGTTGTTTTGAAAAGATTTGTATATGTAAATGTAAATAGCAGGTAAAAGACACAAAATTAACTTTTTAACGTTTAACTCTTTTTATTAAGAATTATACCCCATTGTATGCGGAACTACAATAGGGATTGAATAACAATGTGTGTGTGTGATCTCCTTACTACTAACTTTGCATAAACCTAAAGTGTTATGCAAAGTTAACTACTATGCTAACCAACTGAGCTTGCTTAGGGACTTAGTAGATTTGGAGGAGTAGATGTGTGTTTGTGAAAGATACGACCTTGAATGCACAAACTTAACATCTACTCCATTACAAGAGTTCTATTTATACTACTTAGGTAGGGTCACACCTCTTGGGTGTTGAGCACTTATCTTAGTTCTAATAGGTTAGTACATATGTACTGATTTGTCCCTATTACAATATTTATTCTAAGTATGGGATAAATGCTCTTTCCAAGTTTAGTTCCTGACACTGAACTTGTCTTATACCCTCTTCAGCATAAGTTAACTTTTGGAGATAAGAGCTTGGACTTATCTGCTTTTAAACTATCCTGCCTATTCTTCATTCTCTTGTCTTTAGGGTCTTCTAGTTGTTGGAGATCGTATGGGGCTCAGTAAGTCTATTGCCACGACTCACTGAACCCATCACCTTCTTCTTTGGCTCAGGCTTCATTTACTAAGAACCGCCTCACTGAATGTTAGAGTCTTTCTTATAGACTCAGGCTGGGCATCCTGAAGGTAACTCGCTGAGTGACTATTCACTCAGTGACCTTGAAGTGTTAAAGGTTATTTACACTTAGGTTATATTGTATTCAAATCCTAAGTGAAAGATCATTGGGCACTGAATTGGCCCAACAATCTCCCCCTATTTGGATATAAATATAGCCTAAGTATTTATTAGTGTGAGTGAGTAATTACAGCTTCTTCTCACACTGAGTCTAGAAAGCAATTAAGGGACACTTATAACAAAAGTACTTCATTGATCCGATTACAGGGTCCTATCATATATTAAAAAAGAAAATACAAAGATAATCACAGGAGTGCTTCATTCAACATGGTATCCCAATGCTTCTAGCTTCACTTTCTTGGATTTTAGCTTGTCTTGGTCTGGGTGATTAGCAATCATCTTTCTTAGCTTCAAGGAGAATCGTGCATTCTCTTTAGTCTTGACCATTGAGGCCATCACCAGGTATGATACAAGAGAGCCTATTCTAATCTTGTGGTTATCGTCCCATCTTTGGAATGCCTAATCACCAAAAACATCTATGAAGAAGATCCCATATTCAGGTTCTTCGATAACCATGTGGTTGAAAAAAAGAACTCCTTTAGGGAGGCTCCTATTACATTCCAGCCCAGGCACCTTGACTTCAGGTTCCAGTTGCATATGCTTCCTTTTTCTTCCTGAGGTTTAGGATGAGGCTTGTTCAGGGACTGGAGCAGGAAGAGCAGATTGAATTCCAAGTTCCTTATGAATTTTCTTTAATCTTTCATATCTCTTGCTCAAGGATGTCATCAAGTCTTTGACTACGAAGTTCTTTTTATTTTGTATGATTGGACCCAACTCATCCAATTCAGTGATTCCAAAGTCTGAGAACATGAATGGTTGATGACCGTCAAAGTTTATTTTATCATTTTTCCTGAATACGGATGCTACAATAGGCTTGGTGTTGGGATGGATTCTGACATCAGTGATAGGTTCAGGCTTGATTCTGTTTGTCATAGTCCATATGTATTTTTCAGCTCTCCTTCTGTTGAGCTCTGTCAGTCTTTTAACCTTTTTAGAGTGCTCTCTTTTAAGGACTTCATGCTCAGCATACTGAGCCTTTTTAAACTTCTCACCTACTTTGGCACTTGCAATCTTTCTTGGGTCAAGTCTAATCTTTTCAGCCTCTTCTTGCACTACTTTAATTACTTCAGGCTTAGACATAGCAAGAAGTTTTGCTTCCTCAACAACTTTCTTTATTTTCTCCTCTTTATCCCAATACTCTTGAATCTCTTGTTTAGTGAGGTAAGCAGTTTTTCCATTTATCATGAATTCCACTCTGACTGGTTCATCAGGGTCAGGACGAATGATGGTTGATACAAGCACTAGTCTTTTTAAGGGATCCTCATTTGACTCAGTTGCAATCCTTTTTCCTTTATCAATTCTTAGAATTACATGAGAGCTTTCAGGATGAGAGATTACTGAGGTGATTGGTTGATCATGAGTTGGTGGGACTTCAGTAGGATGGATTTATGATATTGGAATTGCCATTGTTGTGTCTCCAGTTTCCCCCTTAGTGTGAGAAAGAGGTTCTTCAGTGGCAGTGGTGGTAGCATTCTCCCCCTCAACATTTGCTGGAATATGAGTGAGAGCAAGTGTTAGAGTGACACTGCCTGAGGAAGTTGAAGAGGTTTAGCCTTTGAACGCCTGATAAATCTCTACCATCATAGATTTGATCTCCGAAGTGTCCTTCCTGAGAGAGGAGACTTCACTTTTAAGAGCAGTCTGATAGATTTCAACCGTAGTCATTCTTGAGCCAAGATTCCAAGCCATATTGGTAGAAGACTTTGTCCAGGCAGCTGACGATTCCTCATGTTTGAGAACATGAGCCTGAAGATCTTTCATAGTGGACAGAAGTGCAGAAAAATCAAAGCCCTTTACTAAGGAATGTACCTCAGTGAGTTTGGAAGAGATTCTTGCGAAAGTCTTAGTGGCTTCATTTAGCTTCTGGTTTGTAACAGCATCATCTTTGACAACATTATTTATGTCTTTGAGAAGCTGAGTGATGACATCCAGGCCTTTGTAGAGATCACTGATGGTAGCGCTACTTCTATCAAGAGAGCTCATGGAGGCTTCCACAAGTTTGTCAGTCTGATCTTTGTGAGCAATGTTCTCATCATAGTATTGATCAATGGAGGCCTTAAGGTCTGCATAGGAGACGGCTGCTTCTTCATGTTGTTCCCATTGTTTCTTAGTGATTCGATTGAAAAGGACTCTGGACATCTTTTTGAGATACTTGATCAATTGTCGTTCAGTGAGAGGAAGAATGTTGTCAAACTTTTTGAGGTCAGGACTGGATGAGTCAGAAGCAGATTTTTGAACATGAGATAGATCAGGTTGAGTTGGGCCTGGTGATGGAGTTCTAACTTCTGCATCATCCTGAGGGTCCTCATCCATGTCGTCCCCAGCATCAAGCGCTTCCTCTTCATCGCTTTCTTTATCTAATTCATCATCAGAGAGCAAGAAGGCTAGAATATCAACATAAGTTTGGAGTTTTAGAGGTTCAGTATCTAACTCCACTTCAGAAGAAGTCTTGCCTTCGTTTTTGGTCAGGGACCGGTACCTCAATCTAGTGGATTGGGTTTCATCCATCTGGTACTTAGCACCAGTCCCTGAAGGGTCAGCAACAGGAGTGTATATTGGTTCCATATCAGCAGGTGGTATGTTTCCCTCTGAGTCTTTGTCCCTAAGTGACCCTTCAGGACGCGGCGTGGTTTTAGCCATGCCTTCATTAGAATTCGTGGAAGTTATGTCCTTGTTAAGGGGTTGTTTGCTTCCCCCTAAGTCTTTGGGATGAGTAGCAGTACCCTCAAGCAAAGGTTTTGATTGACGAGTTCCCTCTTCGAGTGTGGAAGGCAATCCTGTACTAGCGAGTTTTATGTCTCTCTCTAGATCTTGGGGATCAGGTATGGTGCCCAAGGAGACTGATTGGGATTGCTCAAAACCCTCTATTGGTTTAGGTGGTGATTCCTTGGTCTCAGTGGGTGGTCTTTTGGACTTAGGCTTTTGTTTCTTCTTAGAGAGTGCTCCTGAAGCCTCAGGGCCTTGTGATTTGGGTAAGGCTGAAGCCACAGTCTGAGACTTCCCTTTCTTTGGCTTTGCAGCCAAAGGATGTGGAGACACTGAGTCCCTCCAATTGTTTACAACAATCATATGGGTCGTCAATTCAATATCAATGACTTTGGATGGGTCCTTTGTAAAATTAGAGTTACTCGGGATGGGGGGTAGAAACCTAATTTTTTTATCTTGAGTGTATTCAGAACCCAGTAACACTTGTAAAGCACATGCGATAAATCTAGGGTATGAAACGTATTTCAGCCTAGACTTATTCAGTAGCTTGGTTACGAGATCACTATAAATGATCTCCCCTATGTCAACCTCAGTTCCAGTGATGAGACTGTAGGCTAAAAGCTGCTGGATGGAGTTGACTTATTTAGCAGAGGAGTAGTTCCCGCCGAGAACCTGAATCAAAAAAGTGAAGAGAATTCTCCATGCCACGGGAAACGAGTTTTTTAGGACTGGGTTTTGTCTAAGTAACTCGGGTTGATGGCAATGTTGCCTAATTCTTTCTTCATAACCTTAGGTGTAGGATGATCAACATATTTACCATTGTTATAATTAAGGCCAGTTGATGAGAAAAAGGTGTGAAAGTCAAGGGTCAAAGGTATTTGCCCATTTAAAACTGAAAACTTGATGAGGAATTCCTTGAGTGGGCGTTTCTCAGGCTCATTAGTTGATGGAAAATGGTCAAAGGCAACAACAGTTCTCCAAAACACCCCGAGGAAGTTCTGATAGACCACTAAGGGACAGTTGGTAAAAGCATTATACAAAGGACAGTTTCGCAAAAAAATCATTATGGGCTTGTAGGCAGGCACATTTGGTGGGTAGTTAAAGTTACCTACCACATTGTTGGTGTGAAAAATCACGTTGTCCACAGTCACGTTTGTCCATTGAGGAACATACTTAATTGTTTGTTGTTCTGCCATTTTGATATGAGTATTGTTTTGAAAACAAAAAGGTTTTAATGGCATAATACCACACACCAAATGGTCACAAGTTTATTTCAAACTTGATCGCTGCCGTGAAATACGTGATATGTTGTCAAAAGGGACTATATGAAGATGGATATCTTTGTATGGAACACGATTGACCAAAATAAACGTTTGAAAGAAGTATTGCAATGAATAACTGATTAAGAGATAAGCTTTTTACTGAAAAATTAAAAAACATCCACACTTTTGCTTAGAGAGAGAATTTGAGCAGAGTTTATTTTCTTTTGAAAATTTTTGTGTTTGTTCTTGTTTTGATGAAGGGTATTTATAGAGGGTGTGTAAAAAGGTTTTTGATTATTTAAAAAATTTCATTTTTTGGAAAAAGTTAAAATTGTTTTGGGAACACTTTTAATGCTATAACCCACTAGTTGCACGATTCTCTCTTTTACGGCTACAGTTTGGCCATTCTGTTGTCTTTTACTTTTGCAGTCGTGACGTATGGATAACGGTCAAGAGTCTTTTGATTAGACATGTTGGGAATAGATTGTGTGCATGGGAATGAGCATTAAATGCTTGTTGGGGTTAATTGAGTGAAATTAGAAGTGGGGGCCCATAACTATTGGATGACAGTTAGATAAGGAATATTTGTTCCTTATTTAATGTGTTCAGTCACCAACCTAGGACATTAAGTAACTAAATACTTGGAGAATTTAGTTACTTCATTTAATGTGTCCCTCAATGTCATGGGATTCATGTGGGTTTCAAGGAGATAGTTTCAGGGAGAAGAATATACACCATGCTAAATACAATTAATCAGGGAGACTGATTAATCAATACTCAACATACCTAACTCTGCTTTTAGTCTGGTGAAAGTAGGTTCATCCATGGGTTTAGTAAAGATATCAGCAAGCTGATACTCAATGGGGATGAAGTGTAATTCAATATCTCCTTTAAGGATGTGATCCTTGATGAAATGATATCTAATATCAATATGCTTGGTTCTTGAGTGAAGTACTGGATTGTTGGATATTGCAATGGCATTGGTGTTGTCACAAAATATAGGTTCCATCTTATAATGAATGTCATAGTCACTGAGTTGACTTTTCATCCATGGGATACTTGCACAACACCCAACAGCAGCAACATATTTAGCTTTAGCCGAGGACATAGCCACTAACTGCTATTTTTTGGCACTCCAACAAACCAATTTTCCACCAAGTATTTGGCAGGCACCTGAGGTGCTTTTTCTATCCATATGAATATCCTTTAAGATCAAAGCCTGAACATTTTGGATAATACAGACCAAGGGTTGGAGTACCTTTCAGGTACCTGAGGATTCTTTTCACAGCTATTAGATGTGATTCCTTTGGATTGGACTGATATCTTGCACATAGGACTGTGGAGAATTGGATATCAGGCCTTGTTGCAGTCAAGTACATCAGTGACCCAATCATTCCTCTGTATGAGGTCTCATTAACTGATTTGCCAGCTAAATCAGGACCTAAGTTGTTTGGAGGAACCATGGGTGTTTTCACTGAGGAACTATCAAAAATTTCATATTTCTTGAGTAAGTTCCTGGTGTACTGTTCTTGACAAATTGAGATGCCTTTGTCATCCTGCTTGATTTGCAATCCAAGGAAGTAGGTGAGTTCACCCATCATACTCATTTCAAATTTCTTTGTCATCAGTTTCTCAAACTGCTTACAAAGTTTATAACTTGTTGAGCCAAATATGATGTCATCTACATACACTTGAACAAGGAGAACTTCTCCTTTTGATTTATAGATAAACAATGTGTTATCTATTCTTCCCCTGGCAAACTTATTTTGAATAAGGAAAGTAGAGAGAGTCTCATACCATGCCTTTGGTGCTTGTTTTAGCCCATAAAGAGCTTTGTCAAGTTTACAGACATAGTCAGGGAACTCACTACTTTCAAAGCCAGGAGGCTATTTGACATAAACTTCTTCTTTCAGATTACCATTGAGGAAGGTGTTAGGATTTATGTTTTCCTAACTTAGTACCGACAGTACAAATAGTTAGTACCGTTAGTTATAGTTAGTACTGACAGTACAAAGTGTTAAGTATTGATCAGTTAGTTAGTACCGTTAGTAGAAAATAGTTAGTACCGTTTATGAGATATGTATGAGATATCTTAGGAAAAGATAAGTATGGGTTTTGTAAGCCTGTTTTGTTAGGGGTTATCCTTAGTCTATAAAAGGATTCCTCTTGGCATAGTTAGTAAGATGACCTCAAGATATCTCATAGCAAAAATCATATCTCAAATAGTTAGTAATCTGTAATCGTTTAAAAGCAGATTAATAGAAGTTATTATTTAGTTATTCATTGTTTTTCTTAGTACTTGTGTTAAGATTCCGCATTAACACATAGTATTCATAATCAGTGTTTCTATATAGTCAACTGTATTTATACATTTTGGCTATCATCCTTAATAGGCTGTAGAGATCTATTCTTGAGAGGGACTCACATAAGGTACTTTTGACATCTATTTGGTAAACTTTAAAGTTCATTTATGTGGCAAACGCAAGAAATATCCTGATGGCTTCCATTCTTATGACTGGTGCAAAGGTTTCATCATAGTCAATTCCTTCTTCCTGACTATACCCTTGTGCGACCAGTCTTGCTTTATTCTTTGTTGTTGTGCCATGCTCATCTTTCTTGTTCCTGAATACCCATTTGGAACCTATGGCTATTTTTCCATAAGGGAGAGGAACAAGAGTCCATACTTTGTTTCTATAGAACTGATTTAGTTCTTCCTGCATAGCATCAATCCATCCTGTGTGCTTCAGTGCCTCAGATACCTTTTTAGGCGCTATCTCAGAGAGAAAATTAGCAAATCGACATTTACTTGCGGAGGCAGCTGTAAGCTTGGCAGCCATGCTTCTTGCAAGCATGTCTTCACTAGGATTACCAATGATATTTACAAGTTCAATATGTTGATCTCTTTACCATCTATCTTGAGGAACGGGATGAGAACTTGTAGCGGCTTGATTTGTTATGTGAGACAAAGTGACATCAGGGACTAAAGGTTCAGTAATGGATCCTGAAACTTCAGTATTGTTCCCTAATGGTACATCATTGGGTTGAGTAATCATTTGATCATTCTGAACATTTTTGTTCATATGTCCCTTCAGTGTTGATTGGGTTAGGGGGACCTTCATCATCCTCAGTATGAGGTATTGTAGGCTCATTAGGAGCAATTACTTCAGGGACATGATTTTCTTGGGTAATTTTAGTGAGTGAACGTCCATGAGGAATGATGTAGTATGAGACATCATAATCTACTTGATATTGTCTAGATGGGTCATCCTCTTGAAATTCATCAGTAGAATATCTAGAGGAATCATCAATTCTTATCTCATCTACTGAGGTATTGGTAAACCTGATGGCTTCCATACTTTCATCAAATGTTACATGATAAGTCTCCTCTATTTGTTGTCTTCTTGTGTTATAGACTCTGAAAGCCTTTGAGCCAGAGGAATATCTTAAGAAATATCCATCATCAGCTTTAGCATCAATTTGCATAGATGATCCTTGTGGTTATGAATAAACATAGGGCATCCAAACACATGAAAGTAACTGGTATCAGGAATTCTTTTCCAGAATATTTCATAGGAAGTTTTATCATGTCTTTTGACAATGATTGATCTATTTTGAGTATAGCAGGCTATTCTAACTGCATCAGTCCAGAAGTGCTTAGAAAGTACTGATCTATTCAGCATAGTTCTAGCAGCTTCAATGAGAGTTTTGTTTTTCTTTTCAGCTACACCATTTTGTTCAGGTGTATAGGGAGAAGGGAAATTTTGAGAGATTCCTTTCTCATCACAGAAACTCTCAAGCTTATGATTTTTAAACTCAGTACCATTATCAGTTCTGATTTGTTTGACCTTTACATCATTTTGGTTTTCTACCATCCTAATAAAAGACATAATCATTTCAGGTGCTTGACTCTTCTTCCTGAGAAAGTATATCCATGTGTACCTTGAGTACTCATCAACAATAACTAGGGTATATTTCTTATGATTTATGGACATTGGACTTATTGGTCCAAATAAGTCCATATGAAGAAAATGTAAACACTTCCTGATGAAGAAGTTTTGTTTAGTTTTGAATGAAGCTCTATGGTGTTTCCCTTTTTCACATGTTGTGCAAGGTTTATC
>BQNB010155868.1:0-15339 GCA_026074375.1 Tanacetum coccineum
TATATATATATATATATATATAATGGACGAGAACCAATTGTACAAAACCTACAGAACCAATTGTAAGCCATTAGATCATTTAATTAATGGATGAGATGACTTGTGCCATTAGTGTAATTATTGTAATTAAAAGGAGTATCAAGTAAATATTTATAATTAACATAAGGGCATTGAGGGAATTTCATATAAATATTTTCCCATAAAATGTCGCTTATATTGGGGGTGTCAGTTAATTCATATATCTTTGTTCAAAAAAAGGTTAACTCATACTAGTATTTCTCTCTCAAATCGTGACTCATCTTGCTGATCCACCAAAAAAATTCTATAGCAATCACATGATTTAAACCTAATTCAACTTGCTCAGCCACGAATGTATTAGAGATTTTTTTCTCCTTTTATCGATTTAAAATCATATACATCTGATTTAAACCTAATCGCACAGTCAGATTCAGATCCAGAAATGGTGCGGTAGTTATGCTAGAGTACGATGACGATGCACATATGACGTTTTGTGTCGAAGGCTGTGTGATGGAAGAGAACCAAGGCGGTTGCGGCTCTAGGAGGAGGACAGCGGTGGGAGGAGGATGAATGAGAATAGGTATGTCTTTTGGAAACCAAAACCTCAGATCTTACGGTTGTGGATGTTGGTTATTGGTTTTAGTCTGTTTTTACCAGCGTGTTAGGATCTATTTTTGAATCTTTAGTGGTGTACCATGGAGCGGAATGTGTTTACTTGTAGGTCTTTGTTTTCTTATTACAGTACTTTATTTCCTTGTTGTTTTTCGGTATTATCACAATATTTTGCCTTGCTATATGATTTTGTGTGTGGCTGATTGATGTGATGAATACATGCTAGATCATTTTTGAACCCAATAAGGTGGATTACATGTTACGACATATATGGTTTTCTTTTGGTTAAAGACTTATGACTGCCACCTAAACTATAAAATAAATTGTATAAACTAGTTTCTTTATCATTCAAACCAAGGGCATTCTGTGGTCAAACAACATTGTATCTGATAATTCTGCTCGGTTATAGCAGAAGAAAACCTAGATATTGTCTTACGATTTGGGTTCCATTTAAGATAATTATCTACTTTACTTTAAAAAGCATAAACAGTTTTATTGAAACGGTCCCAACACCTACTAAAGTATATTGCTATTTCTCATGGAAATACTGATAATTACATTGATATTTCATGTTATGTGCTGCTTTAAATAGATGAAGTAGTAGATTGCCATTTTGTTGATGCAAAAAGTTACTTGCTTCATACATGAACAAACTGATCATGTTGGAGTTGTTTAGATGCGCATTGAAATTAAATTTCGTGATTCTTGTGATTTAAGGACACATCAGTTAGTTTCAAGTGTGTGAGTAATCTGCTAATGTTACAATTGTTTGGGCTAATTTGGTTTATAGGGGTTTGAAGTATAAGTCCTATGTTAACATTTTGAAATGTGCTGCTATACCGTAAGATGCTCAAGTTGTTATTTTAGTCATGGTTTAGAACATATTTGATCAATTTGTTTTACAATTAATTTAACATGGCATAATTCTAGTTCTATTTTTGTTTTTATATATTTGTTTTAGTGAAGATGGCTTAATCATAAGAAAGACGGCGTGTGATGAAGATGATCAACCAATGCATTTGTGTTTTTAGAAGTCGTGCATATATGTTCAAGATAATTAATGGATGCACTTATGCTTTTTAGAGGGTGCAAAAATGTTCTCGAAGCCGTGCATATATGTTCTTGAAGCGTGCACACATGTTTTTTAATCTCTTTCACATCCATATTGTAATTTAAGGATAGAGATCCTCTCATGTTCAATTTGAACATGAGAGGGTAAAGTTGAGTGTTTGTGAGTGAAGAGAATAAATAAATAATTTATTGTAGGGGCCACAATTTTATAAAATGATAAACTTTCACTCACAAACACCCAACTCTACCCTCTCATGTTCAAATTGAACATGAGAGGATCTCTATCCGTAATTTAATTGTATTTCATTTGATATCAAAATTTGTGTATTGTATTTAGGTTTTTGCTTTGTTATAAATTTAGAGTTTACATGTATATGTTTTTTGTTATAAATTTCAATGATTAAAAAATGTAAACGAGTCGGAAACATAAGTGCAATGAGTCGGAAACCATGGTTACCAAAAAAAATGTAAACGATAAACATAAGTGCAATTACCATCTAAAAAAAATTAGTTTCATGTTTAAACAATTCTACGCAAGAAACATATGTAAATTTACAATATTTAAAAAAAACATATATGCACCTTAATTTCTGAAAAACATGTATACTTAAAAAAGTATAAATTTTAAAAAAATTAATTCCAAAAATTAAGAAAATAAAAAATGCTTTTTAAATTAAAAAAAATGTGTTTTGACTATTATACCCTTTTGAATTAAGAAAAACATTTAATAATATACTAAATTTCTATTGGTCCAAAGTGGTTCTGTACAAAAAAATTGGTTTTGTATTGAATGGTCCACTATATATATCTATAACATATATATGGGGCTAACTATGAGTTTGTAAATATGAATTAGTGACCGGACGCCACATCAATGATGACATGGCGCCCACAATTCAACAAATTTCAAACCCTAGTATCATTATCTACTAAAACATACGTATCTTCATCCACAATTTAATAAATTTAATTATACGATGATATGTTTTACTTTTTAAAAATAAATCAAGATAAATATTAGGGATCATATTATGCAGACGACGGCACACAACTTGCATCCCCCATTCACTTTTTTTTAGACGACGGCACACAAATCAAAAGAACCAATCATCATGAATTTTGTTATGACCAATCGGTTAAGGTATCATGGTATTTATGTATATTAGATAATATTATATTATATTCAATATCCCAAACATTTGTTTTGACCATCAAACATGTAATTTTCTATCGAACTTATCAAGCTATTAGGCTATCTTTATCAATGAACACATCCAATCAGTTGGATGAGATAAAGACAAAAATGAAATAATCAGGGGCGGAGCCAGGAATTCATGTTAAGGGGGGCCGTAAAAAACAAAACCAAAGTGGTTCCTTTATGTAGTGCAGAAAAAAATAACAGACAACGGGTCGATCGGGTCGCTTCAGTGTTTCGGGAACGATTTAAAGAAATATACCATATAACGTTAAATTTATGAGACTATAATAAATTAATTCATCTTTACCGAGCTATTACCTATTCTGATGTTCAAATTACAAGTACTACTAGAATTTTTTTCTCATTTTGTTAAAAAAGAAAGATAATCACATCACATGGAAAGTACCAAAAGGCAAAAGCAAATGCATTTTATTATAAAAAGCATCTTTCTCTTTCATCTATCCTCTTTCGCTTCTTCTTCTCTCTCTTCTTTTTCAGTGTTTCTTTAACAATCGATATCCATAATACATAACTTCTAAAAAGAACCTATGGCAAAGGGTGACTAAAATCAACGACTTCAATGCACAGTTATCATCAGACGGGCGTAATGACCATGTTTGTCCCATTAACAGGGGCATAATTTTACAGAAACGTGGACAAAAAACCAAGCCATAAGTTAGGGTAGTTGGGCCAGTTGGGGGTGGCTGAGCACCCGCTAGCCACCCTATTGGTTCTGCCTCTGGAAATAATATTATATTAGAAAAACATGATATTTTCCAAATGCAGCCATGACAAATGTTATGCAATATATTTTCCAAATGCTTGACAACACGTGTCACTGGATGGGACCAATCGCCGTTGCAGATAATGAAAATGATGTATTCTTTTGTCAATAACATTCATGTGGATTATGCGGAGCTGCTATGGGAAGGACTTTACTATTCTCTTCATCATCCAACATCTTCGATTCCTTATCCAAGATTTACAAAGATCATCATTAATCATTACATGACTTGTTTTCCCGACATTTCAAGACGTGCTTGAGACATGTATCACAGTCTGCAAGATGATGACATAATGAAAAATATCTTTAATTCAGGGAGACACAAAGATAAAGTTGGCATGCAAATTCCAGATTGGATGATCACTGAAGAGATGAAGCACACGGAGCATTATAGGATGTATGCGGAGGTGTTTGGGTTAGATGTTCCTCTGACTCAGTCACAACCGACTGAGTCTACCCAAGGAACGTATAGGATACCTAGCGCCCCTAGGTCACCTAACCCTAAAATGGATGCAGCAGAGTTAAGTGCTCTAAAATGGTCTACTATGATTCGTTTTCGTCTTCCTAAAAGGAGATCCACACGTCTTACTCCACCAGCTCCAGTGCCAACTATTGATAAAGCAGATGAAATGATTTTACAAGATACATTACAAGTAAGTCTTGCTGAGCACAAAAGTCAAGAAGAGCAAGAAGCTAGAGAAAATGTAGAACTGGTCAACAAGCACTTGGCGTCTGAAGAGATTGAAAAGATGATGGAAGGATCAGAGAATGTTATTGATGATAGTTTACCCCCTAGGAATGATGAACCAAATATTCCCGGTACTAGGTTAGAGCCCAGGAGTGATAAGGAAAGTCTGGAGGTAGAGATCACTAAAGATGAAGAAGTGGAAATTACTAATGTTGTCATACTTGTGAATGTTAATGAAGAAGAAGAAAGAAAAAACTGATGAAGTGTATGAATTAAAGCGAATGGAGAAAGGGAAGATTGTAGAGGAGTCTAGGAGTACACCATTCCCCATGCCAATTAGATCTCCTAGGATTCATTTTGATCTCGTATCTTCGGATACTGAGAAACTCCAAGAATTGACGGTAGCTGATACTAAAACAACATCATCATCAAGATCACCCAGCACCAACTTATCTAAAACAAACTGACTTCTATCTTTATTTAAAGCTAAACCTGCTCGTTTCAAATGATACAAGAATTTCTTTCAGGAGTTACAGGGACATTATACATATTTGTTTAAACATCTGAAAGCAAGGTTTATGTCAAGGAAGTCATTTAATACTCTTGCTGATCATATCCAAGAAGTAATGGTCGAATCATTACCCACTATGGTAGATACGCATATTCAGGAGCAAGTTAAAAAGCAAGTTCTTGAGCAAGTTCGAGATCAAGTTCCATTGTATGTTGCGGAAGGGTTGATTCTGGAAAGACAAAAGGTGTTCTACCACTTTGCACTATTCTCCACCACTATCTCTTATAAATCAAGACCTTTTGTATCTGAAGAAAGGAAGTTTAGGGCCTGAGAAGATCATATTATCACTTCACAAGTTTCCTGAAATTATCTTTAATGATGATGATATCGAAGAACGAACTTCCAGATGGGTGAATAAGTGTGTTAAGAAATTTAATCCTTATGCTTGATATGGTGTTGAACATTGGAAGAATCCTCATGCAAAGATCTTCTACATAAGGAAACAAAAAGAGCCTGGAAAACCAAAGGAAGTGATTTATTCGAACTCAAAGATCATTCAAGTTATCAAGACATACTGGGAATTGGGTCATGAACACAAGTTTATCACAGAGATAGTTGCAAGAAGAGCTAATGAGTGCATTGTGTCGATTACCGAGCCTGATTACAAGAATCTCAATAAGAATGATATTGAGGACATGTATTTGCTGATTATGAATGGCAAGGTTCCTGACTATGCAGAAACAGGGTTGCTATGGTCTTTATCAGTATTCATCAGAAGTTCAGTGATATGGGAAAGAGTGCATGATTTTCAACTTGGAATTGAAAGTTATCAACAGAAAGTTAATCTCACTGCACCAACAATATCTTTCCCAGGAGTTGAAAAGCACAAAATGTTCTCCATCATCTATGAGCCCGTGCATGGAATCATATACAAGAATAGCAAGAAAGAGAAAAGGGTGATGAGACATTCAGAGATTCATAAGTTTTGTGATGCAACACTAATTAGAGTACTTGAAGGTTTAAAGAGTTACAATAATGATGTTAAGTATGGCTATGTACAAAGAGAACTTACGAATGATGAGGTTGAGTATCTAAAGTTGTTTGAAGAAGAGATTGAAGTAAGATTGAAGTATCGCAACCAGATGAGAAGATGGGAGATGTATGTGAATGGAAGACCACTTGGACCACGAAGGGAACGCCCAGAATAATCGACCCTTAGGGGGAGATTGTTAGGTTCATAAAAAGTGTCGATTATGTGGTTTAATTATATTTAGTCATTAGTCTTTATTTTGTTTAGAATAAAAATAGTTTGTAATAAGGTATATTATGCTAAAAGTAAGAAATAGCATAATTGCCAAAGAATAGGGACTAGAAGTGAAAAATAAAAGAAGGGAAGCCTCCTTCCTTCTCCTATAAATACCCCTTCTAATCATCATTAGAAGGTGATGCCTTGTAATAAACTTTCCTTTTTCCCTCCATTTTATAACATTTGAAATTTGAATACTTGTCATCCTCTACTATTCTCTCCAAGTTTCCATGGTTGATTATGTATGATTCAAGATAAACAAGACCTAACAAGTGGTATCATACGCCATTAGAGGATTAGAGTGATTCGATTTGTGAGCTAATATACGTCCGAGAACCTCAAGATGATATTCGGTGGATTCGGTTGAGATTCTTGAGCTTTCGAGTTGTGATTTGGCAGTTATTTTGAGTTTTTGGACGTAATCGAGTATTCTACTGGATTTGACGTGACATAGTTTTGTGGAGTTTTCATTTTCAGTACTATTCTACCATTCTCGAAAGTATTTCAGCATTCTCGGAAGTGATTTTTGTATTCTCGAATCATTTTTCTGATAGTTTTTGCTTATTACTCTTAGTTTCTTGATAGAAAAGTATTGGAATAGATATATACGCATTTTCGGTTCTATCGAAAATCGTATATGAGGAGATTATTGATAAACTCGGTTGAAGATCGAGTTTTATAAGTTTTTACACATTGTTGGTTTTATCAAAAAGTGTAAATAAGGACTTAGTGAATTTACTCTCGGGAATACGCTTACAAAGTGTTAAAACAACAATTTCACGGTTTTATCGTGAATTGGGATTTTGAAAACAAATTCTTCAATTTCTAAAACTCGAAAGTCAAATTCGGTTCTATCGAAATTGGCGTTATATGTGTTTTCGATTATTCAGTCATCATAAATTTCAGTTTTATCGAGTTTGTGGTCATTGTTAATCCATAGTCACCGAATTTTTCAAAACTCGGTTCCATCGAGATTGTTATAATCGATTTTAGGATTAAGGGTATTTCTGAGTTTAATACGTTTTAGGAATACCGAGTTTGTTAGTATTTTTTTCCGAGTTTAGTTATGTTCGAGAAGTGTACCGAGTTTCAGACTACTTGTTATCCGAGAACAGTGTTGTCCGAGTTTCACAATTGTTACCGAGTTTGGAAATCTTCTAACAAATATCACTCATTTTCGTCTACAAAGATCCAACTTCACCGGAAGTTGATGAAGCTTATTATGACCCAGAGGGGGACATTCTCCTTCTCGAATCTCTTCTCAATAGTGATCCTTCGCCATCACTAAATCAAGGAAATTACTTACCAGAAATCAAGAAAGAGCTTAAAGTTTGTAAATCTGCCGAATCTTCAATCGATGAACCTCCCGAGGTTGAACTTAAGGACTTACCACCTCATCTCGAATACGCATTTTTAGCAGATAACAACAAGTTGCCTGTTATAATTGCCAAAGATTTGAGCGATGATGAAAAGACCGCTCTCATAAAGGTTCTTAAATCCCGAAAGCAAGCAATTGCTTGGAAGCTCTCTGACATTAAGGGTATTAACCCGGAATTTTGTTCTCATAAAATTCTAATGGAAGACGACTATGAACCAGCGGTCCAACATCAGAGAAGGGTTAATCCAAAGATCCATGATGTCATTAAAAAAGAGGTTGAAAAACTTCTTGACGCTGGATTGATCTACCCAATCTCGGATAGTCCTTGGGTGAGCCCAGTACACTGTGTACCAAAGAAAGGAGGAATGACCGTAGTAACCAATGATGATAACGAATTAGTGCCGACAAGACTTGTAACAGGATGGAGAGTATGCATAGATTATCGTAAGTTGAACGAAGCTACAAGAAAAGACCATTTCCCTTTGCCGTTCATGGATCAAATGCTTGAGAGACTCGCAGGAAATGAGTACTATTGTTTCCTCGACGGTTTCTCGGGTTATTTCCAAATTCCAATTGATCCAAATGACCAAGAAAAGACCACATTCACCTGCCCATACGGAACGTTTGCTTATCGCCGCATGCCTTTTGGTTTATGCAATGCACCAGGCACGTTTCAAAGGTGTATGATGGCAATCTTCCATGACATGATTGAAAAGACAATGGAAGTCTTCATGGATGATTTCTCGGTTTTTGGAAATTCTTTTTCTACGTGCCTCACCAATCTAGAAAAAATGCTTAAACGGTGTGAAGACACCAACTTAGCTCTAAATTGGGAAAAAAGCCATTTCATGGTGAAAGAAGGTATCGTACTCGGACATAAGATCTCGAAGAAAGGAATTGAAGTCGACAAAGCTAAGATCGATGTGATTTCTAAGCTACCTCACCCAACCACCGTTAAGGGAATTCGAAGTTTTCTCGGGCATGCTGGTTTTTACCGCAGATTCATCAAAGACTTTTCAAAGATCTCTCGACCCATGACCCATCTCTTAGAGAAAAACACTCCTTTTATCTTCTCGGAAGATTGCATTCTAGCCTTTCAAACATTGAAAAAGAAGTTAACCGAAGCTCCAATTCTCATTGCTCCAAATTGGGACCAACCTTTTGAAATCATGTGTGATGCAAGTGATTATGCAATAGGTGCGGTTCTAGGGCAAAGGATTGAGAAGCATTTTAGACCAATTCATTATGCAAGTAAGACAATGACCGAAGCAGAATCAAACTACACAACAACGGAAAAAGAGATGCTTGCAGTTGTTTACGCTTTTGAGAAGTTTCGATCATATCTTATCATGAACAAAAGTGTTGTTTACAAGGACCACTCCGCATTGAAATACCTCTTCAACAAGAAAGATGCTAAAGCAAGATTGCTTAGATGGGTCTTACTTCTCCAAGAATTCGATTTTTTAGTAATTGATATCAAGGGAGCTGAAAACTATACAGCTGATCACCTCTCTCATCTTGAAAACCCGTATGAGAATGTTTTTGATCCAAAAGAGATTAATGAAACTTTTCCTCTTGAAACATTGAACACGGTGACTTCTCATGATAATCAAAATACCCCGTGGTTTGCCGATATAGCAAATTACCACGCGAGGAATTTTCTTATCAAAGAAATGTCAACCCAATAAAAGAGGAAATTTTTCAAGGATATAAAGCATTACTTTTGGGATGATCCCTATCTCTTTCGTACATGTGCGGATCAAATCATCCGTAGGTGTGTATTTGGCCAAGAAGCTTTTGAAATCCTCAAAGCTTGTCATGAAGGACCCACCGGGGGCCATCATAGTGCTAATATCACCGCTCGTTTCTCAAATCCTCTTTTCGAATTTGATGATAACTTCAAATCTAGCAACGTTAATCCTCTCTTTGAAGAGAACGATAAGGATGTCGAGATTAAGTCTTCTTTCACACTTACTTCACCGGAAGAAAGTGAAATTGAAGAAATTGAAGAAAAAGATTCAATTCCACCGGGAATTGGTCTTACCCTCCCTCCCACCCTTGAAGTTTCAAGTAGCAATCATATTTCCCCTACTCTCACCGGAGAGAAGGGTCATTCATGGAAAATGTCAATGTTTTTCTCATTGGTTAGATTTGTATGGAAAATGATGAATCAAAATTCGATTCGGAAAAAGATAATTTGTCTCTTGGCAACTTACTTACATCAAAAACCAAAACCTCTTTCTCATCCTCAAGAAGTTAAAGAAATCAAGGAAAAAGAAGACGAAGTTTCAAGTGATGTTCCAATCAATACCATTGTCATGCCAATTAGAATCACTTTTGATAATCCAATTGATTTTAATGATCATTTTTCCAAACCAAAGGATTTAAAAAAGGACTTAACCATTGCACCTGATTCCACCAACTCAAGTATTTTACCACCTCCTTTGTTAGATTCCGACTCACCTTTCACTGCGGAGTTGTCGGCTAGTATTACCTTGAATTCTCTCAGAAACGAGGACAAAGTATTCAAACCGGGTATACTAGTTTATCATGCCATTCATGATAAAAAATCTTGTAACAATAGAGGAGAATTTAAAAGAGAACATTTCCTCCGGGACTCTCTTATTTCTCAAAGATCCGTCATTTTTTCTGCCTCCGCCAGAACCACCGGATGTTGAGAAATGTTTTGAACCTGAAGCGGGTATTTTGATAACCAAAGTGCTTAAGGGTGTTTCTAAATCTCATGATTTTATGGTTAATATTTTACCCACCCTTGTGTCCGATTTGACCTTCATTTTCTTTCTTTCTTCATTTCTCTCCTTCAAAAATGAAGACACCATTTTTGACCCCGGCATCTTCACTTAGAGCCGGTGGCCTCTTATCGGGATGGAACTTTCATGTGCTTTAATGTTTGTCTAAACATTACTGAAAGCCCGATTGAGATTTTCTCTTCCACATTTGCTCTTCCTAAGGATAATTAAATTCAGGGATCGAGTCGAGCTTGTGACTCGGTGACCAAAAACAAGCCGCTTCGTGGGAGTTCACCCCATGCCTATCCTTTCCTATTTTCTTTCTATTTTCTAAAAATGTGTTATGATGGCTATCCTCTTCTGGTTTCTCGTTGTTTGTTGTTTGTTGTGATTTTTGTAGGATTGAACCAACAATTTCTGAAGCCTCTCGTGTCCGGTGTTGTATCCCGTATCACTCGAGCTTCCTATCCTTTGTTTGAAATTAGTTTGGGGAGATCCGATATCCTTTCATCTTATCGATTCACGTCTATCTTTGCATACTTCATAAACGGCTTAGATTTTCGTAGAGACTCGCCTTTAACCACTGAGGACAATGTTTTGTTTTAGTTTGGGGAGGGAATCTATTGATTTGATGTTACCTGCTTATTGTTTTGTTCTCACGTACCCGTTTTTCCCACAAAAATAGTAAATTTTTAAAAAATTTAAGATCTTATTTGTAGGAAAAATAAAAAAATAAAAAATAATAGTAGTTGATAAAAAATAAGTGTTAAGACATGAATGTAGGTTTTCCGTTGGTGAGAATAAGAAGTAATTTTTAACCCGATCGAACGTGTTGAGTTCTAGCTTTCTCCCTTAACAATTAATGATGATAGTTTATGCTAGTCTCATGTAGACTTTAAACATGCTAGACTTGAAATCATTAGTAAATGAAGACTTGTACTAATCTCAAGTAGATTTTAAATATGCCGAGTTGGATTTTATATAGGCTAAGTATTTGCGAATTTCTTTATTAGAGATTTTAAATTGCAAAGAATAAGAGATGATAGTGTTGATTACGAATTAGGATGCTAAACAAAGTTTATTTGGAAAACTTAAAGGCTTATAAGAATAACTTGTGGTTTTTCTTCCCCGAAGTTCTTAAAATGATTAATTATACGTGTTCTCTTTAATTTTTACAAATTAGAGTTTTACTCTTAAAAGTCTAATCAACATATTTAGAGAAAAAGCTTTATCGATGATAATAACTAATCGTTGGTAAATAAGAATTTTAGTTCAAGTTTATACTTTGGTTTTCTAAATGAAAATTATTCGATTTGGCATAAATAATGTGTTTGATAATTAATAAAATAAATAAATAAAATAAAAAAAAAAATTATGTAGTTTTGATTTAAAGGAACTGTGTTTTAAATCCTATAGTGTTATAATTAATTTACATATTCATCGCAATAAGGTACATGGGCATTTGGTCTTTCTTCTTTTCTTTGTTTTTTATCGTCGTTTTTTTTTTTTCTTATCTGTACTATTCTTGTTTTCGTTTTTCTTTCGTTTTTTTGTTGTTTTTTTTTCGGTTCGCTCCGTATTGTGACATCGAAAGAAGGGTGGAGGATGGTGTATTAGGGTTGGTTATCATAATAAGTACACGAGCTATTTATCGGAGGCTATGGCCGATGTGTCGTCGAAAGAAAATGTGATACCGTTCCTAGCCTAATTATGTAATAATAATAATATGTTGCAAGTTAGAAAATAAATGGAAAAGATTTATTCTTTCTTAAACCAAGTTTTCTTTTGAAAA
Source organism: Tanacetum coccineum (assembly GCA_026074375.1). Lineage (NCBI taxonomy): Eukaryota > Viridiplantae > Streptophyta > Magnoliopsida > Asterales > Asteraceae > Tanacetum > Tanacetum coccineum. Next base: position 12,109 of record BQNB010155868.1, read on the forward strand.
CGTTTCGCAAAAGTATACAGGCTTTTTTCACGGAAGTTCATACAGTCTGGATTATTTATTCTCGGATGGGGTGTCAAATAGCCTTAGCACTTACCGATGACGGTGTGGGATGCTAGAGAAGAAGTCTTCATGGGACAAGTGAACAACGATGGGTCTTAGCTAAGGTGGTTTATTGTTCTGCTTGAGTTGTTGATCTAAACTAAGTGATTAACTTATTTGCCCAAGGCCCATGTGTAAAGCTTGGTCGGATTTTCAACTATTCTAAAATATTGTGGATTTAATGGTTTATATTAATTTGTAGCACACCACACTTAAAATTTATGATATGTGTCGGGAAGATAAATTCATCAAGTCTGATAAATTATAGTAGGTTAGCATCTTAGCTCGTAATTAACAGTGATCTTATTTTTAAGCTTAGCATGGGAAAAGTGAAAAATCGGGAAGGACGAATTTATCTGTTTAGACACTTAATCGTGTTTTTTGTTCTATAATCCTTAAAGTTACCAATGAGGTAATGAAAACAATATATTATTGATACGCTTGGATATATACTAATATATAATATCACAAGAGCAATTAAGAAAATTCCCTAAGAAAAATTCACTCTTTAAAATATATATATATATAATATATATAATATACGTATGTTAACCGGAAAGTATGATTTCCCGGGTCGTTTTCTCAACGATTTGAGAAATTAAAACCTCGCTTGATATTGGATACTGATTTGAATGGGTTCAAAAATTGATTGGGTTTTCTATAACTACTAACTAAAAACAAGCAATCAAAAACAATTAAAGCACTTAACAAATAACGGGAAACAAATAGAACGCGACAATTAAGCAAGTAAACTAAATTTAACTCCTAAAAATGTAAACTAAATTTCTAAACCTAAGATAAGACAAAAGAAAATTTTAGGAAATAGTAAAACATTTTTTTTTATTATTTTTGAATTTATTATGAATTTAAATCTATTTTAATCTAATTAAATCCTAAAAAATAGCAGATTAAGTACTAAAAATTTAGAAAAATGATTTTTAAACTTAGAAAAGTCTAAAATAACATAAAAACTCAGAAAACTATTTTTAACTATTTTTAAAATTAAAATCCTATTTTTAAAATTAAAAATAAAAGCTCAAAAATGAAAATTAAGATCTAAAAAGTGTAAAAATGATTTTACTGAATGTAAACCTAAAGCTATTTTTTATAAAACTAAAAACTATTTTTTTGTATTTTTATAAAACTTTTTTCTATTTTTTATTGATTTTTTAAGATTTTAACTTTCGAAAAACTATTAAAAATAAACTAATTGATGAAAAATTACGAAAAATTCAGGAAAAATCTATAATGCAACGAAGATTACTAGAAAAATAAAAGACAGAACTCAGCTTATTAAATAAGCTGAGAAAAGAGCTTATACAGCTACGGCTTATAAATGAAAAGGAAAGTTAAAAACGTGTATAAGTATTTGATGGAAGGAAACAATGATGGATGAGCTATTGTAGCAAACTGGTTAACATGTATGGTTTATAAGTGTGAGGTCGTGGGTTCGAGGCAGGCAAATCCCATCTTTTTTTTTACTTTTAACAAAAACTAAATATCTAAACTTATTAAAAACGTGATTCTAAACAACTTTAAAACTAAGCTTTTTGTCTGAAAGTGAAAGATAAGCTCTGAAACAGCTTATGAATAAGTTGTTTACAGAAAGTGGGCTTTTGCCTTTGGTTTCACTAAAACAACTATAAAAAGCTCAATTTAAGCTCAAACTTAAAAGCAAAAGAAGTTCTAGAAAGCTTATAATGTGGACTATCTAAATCTAATAAGCTACTTGACCCTAGAACACTAAAAATTAACTGAAATGATCATTCAAATTAGTAAACTCAGGATTAAGCACAAATGACTCAAAATTCTACTAAGCTAATAAGCTTAATAAGCTGATACAGAGCTTGAGCTTATGAGAACTTAACAACCTAACTACAAGCTAAGAATTTTAATTATAAAAGCTACTTCTACAAGCTAAGAATCTTAAGTTTAAAACTAATCTTCTAAGACTACTGTTTTTGGCTTTTTGAATTTTTGTGACCTTTTGACAACAAATTTAAGCTAACAAATTAAGCCGAAAATGGAAAATAAGCTATGATCTATATATAGCTATTTAAAAACTACAAGCTACTTAAATTTTAAGCCTTAAATCCTAGTATTACTAACTAATTTGAAACTAAAAAGGCAGCAGTGGTAACTATGGTTACCACTGCTAGTGTAAATGACAGATGCCAAAAACTCAAATATGCAAGTATCCTATTAGATTAAAACTGCACTTGACACACTCAAATAAAGTGTTAAAACTCTAACCAAGCAAGATCTAAGCCTTGGAAGGCTTAGATCAAATTTTCAAAAGCAATAAGAAAAGGTAAAAGTACCCTGGAGCACAGGTAACAATGATAAGCCATAACTTTTGAAATTTTACAATCTAACTTATTAAAATTCTTCTCCTAATGATCTTTAAATGAAACCAAAGCTCACTCAAACAAATTGCACTAAAACCTTTGACTTTCAGTGGTCAAAATGGGATAAACCAAACACCCCTTTATAAATGACTAAAATAGATTTGAGCTTTTAAAATTGAAATCTACCTAACAAGTACTTACTACCAGATAACAATAAGCTTATAACTACCTTAATAAACATAAATCAACAACTGAATAAGCTAGAATTTCAAGATCTAAATACTATGCTATCTATTTTTTTGGTTTTTATGGTTTATTAAGACAAACTATGAAAAACTAAGATCTATTATGATAAGGCTAAAAACAGATGAAGATTAATGATTATTAAGCTCAAGTAGAGAGAATTAAGTACTAATAAGCTGGTAGAATAAGCAAATAAGCAATATTACTCTAATAAGCAGTTTAAGCTAAATAAGTAAAGAGACAAGGAATTTAAAAGGAAACTTACTTTAAACTTCAGCTAAACAGAAGCTAATACTAAAATAACAGCTACAAGCTCTAGCTTATTCATGTGAATAAGCTAGTATGAGTCCTTGGGAGCTCTTCCATGATAAGCTCCCCTTCCATAAGCTAATATCCAATAAGTACAAGGTACTTAGCTGTTTTTAAAGGTTTAGGTAAATTAAAATCAAACTTGAGCTCAATTATTAGCTTAGAGACTAATAAGAGCTTGTAAGAGCTTATGAGCAAAAGTAGCTTAATTTTTAAGAAAAGTGGGAGCTTA